>JAVSBS010015549.1:112779-131831 GCA_033124195.1 Coracias cyanogaster | reverse complement strand
CAGGCAGGGTGCAGGCAGCAGTGCAGGCAGGGTGTGGGCAGCAGTGCAGGCAGCAGTGCAGGCAGCAGTGCAGGCAGGGTGCAGGCAGCAGTGCAGGCAGCAGTGCAGGCAGGGTGTGGGCAGCAGCGCAGGCAGCAGTGCAGGCAGCAGTGCAGGCAGGGTGCAGGCAGCAGTGCAGGCAGGGTGCAGGCGGCAGTGCCACTGCCACCCCCCATTTTCAACAGGCAACAGCCCCACGGCCAAGGTCCTTTACAAAGAGGCGGTGGGAGACGGGGGCTCTGCGTGGGCAAAGGCTTCGTTTCTTCCCACAAAGTAAACTCACAATTCCCAGTATCAGAACAATGCTGTTTGCCAAATCAGATGAAATGCTTGTAACAGAGGCTAATCAGATTCTACATTAATGAGAGAAAATATGAAGCTAATCAACACCCAGGCAGGTCTCTAGGCCGCAGGCCTATTAAACTTCATAAAAAATTAATGACTGAAAGAGCAAAATCATTTGTAAGGGGTCTCCAGTGGCAGTGGAAGCGTCTTGAGCACCGTTCACCTCTCATTACACTGAATTAGCCTCACTTTCCAACCCCAAACACCATCGTCTGAGCAGCGGCTTCTGCTCAGCGCTGGATAGCTTTGGTTCCTATCTACCCACCCTCCCTCCCTCACACCTTCTGCTCCACTTTCATGACGGCTTTTTCCATTTTAATTAAGGAAATTTGTACTCAGGCAGCTCCTGGGAAATACCTCTGTTCCTGGAGGTCTGCGGGTGCCGGCGGCGGCTCCATCGGCTGCCAATGTGCTGGGGGTGCGACCTGCAAAACAGGGACGAGCTGGTGTAAGAACCGACAGCAGGAAAAACAGCCACTGCTCTGCCGTGATTTTTGACTTCAAGATATTTCCCTGTTTGGATTTTCATTTGGAAACAGGAATGGGGGAAAGCTTCTCTGTAAACCACTGGGCTCCCGTCGGAGCGACTGGAATTTGGCCTCAGTGCTGCTGGCTTCACTGTGTCACCTCTAGCAGGGTATGAATTTCTAATAAGACGCAAAAATATAGATTATAATACGGTGAAATGTATGAGAGTGGAAACAAGGCAGGTTCTCCTGGCTTACATCTGTTGAGTGCAGTGGATACTCTGCTGATTTCAGCTGTTCTAGTCAAGTACAAACAAGACAAATGAAACCTGCCCAGTCCAGGCCCTCTTCTCACGCGCATTGTTGGAGTTCTCACATAATTGCAAGGTTGGGCACAACAGATCACTTAAAGTGATCCATGTTGTGGCGGTAAAACAATCATTTCTTAGATTTGCTTGGCTGGGAAAACAAAAGACAGTTAGAGCAAATCTTAAATATTTAATGCCCTATGAAAATTAGATGTTTAAGTACATATCTAGTTCAGTGAAAGAAAAGTAGAGGAGGTACATTAAAACCGATGAGAAAGACATCTGGAGGATTCAATAACTGTTGTTTCAGTACATGTGTCTCCAAAGACCCCGAGGTTTTGATCAGAAATATCTTCAGGCCTGAATGGTTGTCAGGGGCACAGTCTCGGCCCTATTTATAACCCGGTGCAGCTGAATTAAGCACCTCTTGTCTCTTAATCAGGTTCCAGGAGACTGACATTTACGTCTTCAGTATTGAGATGCTTCATTTTCTCTCCTCATGTGGTGGTGCAGCACATTAACAGGAACTCATTGCGAGAAATGAACCTGCTTTGAGAGTGCAAGTCCCACAGCTTATCAAGGCTTAATCTTCGCACATCGCACCAGAGACAAGGCCACATCCTCTCTTTCCTTGGGCTCTGCAAAATCATTTACCCCTGCACAAATAAGTGTACATTTCTGCCGTTTCGGTGTAGCCGCAGTCGAGATCTGCTGTGTTCTCAGCTCACAACGGTGCACGAAGCTGCAGGAGATGCAGAGTGACGTTTTCTCCAACCCAGTCATGCTGCCGAATGGCAAAGATCTAAAATACACCCCTCCTGACTGCCCTCCTAAAGCGTCTCCGTTTAAAAAACCAGGCAAGATCCTCTGGAGATAATGGTTTATATTTGTAAGACCTTCCTCCTACAGAAGATAAACTCAAGACCAAAAACTTATTGGAGTGCAGACTACGCAGGTAAAGTGCTGGCTGCAACTCCAAAGCAACAAAACCGCTCTTTGTGTCTGCATCATCTGCTCCAGCTGCCTCAAACGAAATGCTCTGGGATGTTCAGCAGCCATCAGCCCAACCTCCCTGAACCCTGCTGGCTCCAAGCTCTGCAGAACTTCTGCACAATCTCAGGGTAGCTTTTTTTAAAAAAAATTTTTTTTAAATTTGTTTGCAGCTTAACATAGGAAAAAGTGCTAACGCTGTCCCGACTTAGATATAAAGCTGCCATCCACACTGCCAAGCAGTCTTACCTTGCAAAAATTTGCAAGGTGACAAAAATGCATCGCCTTCCCAGCAAAAAAAAAAGGGCAAGAATAAGTAGAAAGCAACTGGTCTGACACCAGTTTAGGACTCTTCAAGAAACGTGACTTTCTCAGGCGGTGTGCCTGGAAAAACCTACGCACACTAAGGGCCACCTGTTTTGGAGGGTCAGCTGAGAAGAGAAGCTTAAGCGGGGATGATGAAGAACCAATTCCTGATAATACTCCTCCTGTAAGTGCCTCGTGGTGCACGTGGAAAAGCTCCTGAGAAGGGATCTACGCTGGCAGTGCCTGCAAGGTGCCTGTGCACAAAGCGAGCCTGCTCTTCCAGATTATCCCTGTTCCAGAATTCAAATGAAGGAATTGCTGGAGATCCTCCTGGATGCAGACTGCAGGGATTTCCCAGATGCGACTGGCGATGCTGTCCTGTCCCCCGGCACAGCCAGCACAAGCTCACTGGCTTTCCCTGGTCTGCTGCTCCTGGCAATTCCTGCCTGTCTCTATGACAAACCTCCACTTGTGCAATGATCCGTCGGAAGCTGTGACCCTTCATCAGAATTTCCCTGGCTTTTGCAATTCCTTTATCTGCACTGCTATATGAAATTATAAATATCTGTGGCACTGATGTGTTCCTCCGGTGCTCGGTTACTTTAACATATTTTGGATATTACTGAGTAACAGTGGTGGGATCCACCTGTCCACTGAAATACTAAGAAATCTCTCCTTTGAAAACACGTAACAGTAATTTATCACCCGCTGTAGCCGGACTGGCTCTGCGGTTGTGAACGAGGATGTGCCGGATAGAACAAAGCATGTGGGAACAGGTGGTGGGAGCTTTTGATGACCACAGAGAGAATACAACATCATTAAGAAGATAGATGCAGCTCTTCCTCTAATTTATTATCTACATTGTCTCTTCCAGGATCACTTTGCCTGCAGGGCAGAGGAAGGGCCAGGGTGATCTCGCATGAAGTAAGAAGGCAGGACTGGTGCAAAGAGCTCTGAAAAAAGGAAATAAATCAATTCCTTTGCTACCTTGGATGGTTAACTTTTTCAGGCAGAGCACATTTATTGCTGAATCTCATCTTGTTGGTAATATTCAGTTAGAATGCAATAAGTGAAATCAGCTCATTAGAAATCCAGGCAATGTATTCATGTGTTTTTTTCTTCTCTTTTGGGAATCCTCTCCTGTGTAAATAAGATACATAATAACCCTTCTCTACATTTTACACATGTGCGCCGCTTTTCAGCCGTAAATGTCACAGTGCTGGTGTAATTATCCCCATTTTGCAGAAGAAAAAAAGAAGCATAGAAGGGTCTGATCCACCAATATTAGATGCGACAGCTAAATTTGGACGCCCGTGTAGAGTGCAGTTCCCAGTCCTCCCCCCGTCTCCCCTGAAACAAGGAAGAATTGCTCAGGCAACAGCAGCAAAACACCGACGCCTGCAATGGCTCAGGCTGCCAAACCAACCCACTGGGCTGTCTGCAGTTGGATGCTCCTGTCTTTGAAAAAACTAAAACTTATTTTCGCATCCGAAAGGGGATCTGGGTTCTCCAGAAGACCTGATCTTCACCTTTGGGAGATGCTGGCACACGCCCTCTCAGAAATAAAACACCGAAAGGAGACCCAGTTCTTGGAAAACTGGATTGTGAGGTATGTTCTATGGCCTGAGTAGAGCAGGTCTGGGACAAGGGCTCTCAACTTGCCTTAGAAGGATCTCTTAAACCATCCCTGTTTCAGGGAGCTCTGAGGTGTGCATATGGAAGGGGCTTTTATCTCGTACTGAGGCACTGACTTGTTCGGTCCATCAGCTCCTACCTGGCACACGAAAGCAATCCCACTGCACAGTCAGGCGGTTTAAATGCAAAGTGTATTCTTGGGATGCACCAGCCACCACAGCAAATCAAAGCTACTTAAACGCTGCTCGAGCCCCAGCTAGGCCCTCACAGGCCATGACCACGTAGCCCCAGTGCTCCCAGTTCCCACTGCTGAGCCTTCCTGTGCTGCCGCTTCCCCTTTGCAGCCAGCAGAGGCTGTGCAGAAAGACCTGAGACGGACGAAAACCAGGCTTTAGAGATGATACAGTGACCAAAACACTAATTCTGACAGTGTGGTTTTTAGAAATCCACCCAGACTACAGATGACGGGGAACATGAAGACAGTAAGAGCCAGCAGAGCCCGTGCACCATTTGGGAAGACAGAACCCCTCCATGCTCCAGCTATCCCTCAAGGACCTACCAATTTTCAGCTGACATAGATGAAGCTCCATTTAATTTCTGAATTTACACAAAGACACTGTAAGTGATTGTGATTTTCCAGGGGAAAAATAGGGTCTCGCTGTATCTAACCCTCTGAGTATTTTAATCTCTAAATCAATAAAATCCATTAAACAAATTGCTCTCCCCCCGTCCCCATCCATCCTATCCAAACCACGAAGGTTTGCCATTATTTATTTATTTTGAAGCACGCTTCAGAGTTCTGATGATGGATTGGGCACTTCTGCTGGTGCAGTTCAGCTGTCGAAGGGTTGCAGCAAAATCACAGTTTCAAACTTTGAATGGAAACAAATGGCCTGTAAATGCAGCGCTCGAGAGGAAAAGACACTCCACAAAAAGCCTGAAATGTTTATAGATTTTAGGCTTCATGCTCTGTATGTGCAAATCAGAAGTAATGATTAAAAACAGCTCTTCTCTTTGGAAAGGTTAAGTGTCTCATCTCATACAAAGGAACTCTGTGTACCAGCACTCTTAAATCCTGGAGTGAGATCAAGTGCGCGCAGTCTTGATAGCAGAATATGTAGCGATAAAGAAAGAATATCAGGGAGGATTGAAAATATGGAGAGCAGGCAGATGTGCTGCAGCACTTGGAACTGCATCGACAAGACCTGAGTTGGAAATTCACCCAATAAGAAAAATAGTTGGAGATTCGTGCGTTTAGGTGAGGGTGTGTCCTTACCGTGCTGAGGAGACAAAGGGATGAAAAGATTTCCCACCCTCTCTCGCAAGGAATTCCTGCTTGGTCTGGGTACAGACTAACAAACCACCAAAGGTGGAAAACCACAGCTTAATACAACAGTGGTCACAGTCTTCCTTTTTCTCAGGTTTTGGAAAGCAGCAAGAGCCCCTTCATGTTGAAGGCCAGAGTGAAGATCAGCGATGGCACAGAGCCTTCGGAGCCAGGCTCCGTGCTGAACGCGCCCAGTCCTAAGAAGTTAGCTAATTATGAAATTAGTATTTCATGACAGACTTCAAAAGCATTGTGGGTGTTGGACATAGAGTCCGATCTCCCTGAACCTGCAGAATGATGCTATGCACAAGTTTGGGCCTGGAAGCAGTAAGAGATTTTTCTCTGTATCAGCCCATTTCATACTCAGCAAACAATGAACTGGGTAAAGCCCCGTGTGTCTAGTGAGAAATATTTTTCTTACTGGTCTGTTGGAGCTAATGAGATAGTTTTCTAAATTAAGTCTCTGAACGTGACATTAAGCAGAATTGGGGGCTGGCAAGAGTCCATAATTAATTTTCTGACATTTGGAGAACTGTGACATTGGGTCTAATCTGCCTGTGATGAAATACTCCACAGCCCTAAGGCGACCGATAGTATTTAACCAGTCTTCTGATACCCAGACAAATAACAACCTACCATGTCTCAGACTCAACAGAAGGACAAAAAAAAGAAAAATAGTCAAGGGCTTAAAATTAAAGCATTTTAGTATTGTTATGACTGAGCGTCTCAAGCAATGAAAATGCATTTTTGGCACACGGGCTTTCGAAAAGGCAGGGTTAAAACATTAAGTTCTGGCTCGCGCACAGGCCAGCGCTCTGTGTCTCGTGCTGCGGATGGAATGGATCTGTACGAAGAGATGCTCTGCTGGCGTGGGAAGGGCAAAGCGACGGGAAGAAAGCCTGAGCTGCTGAGGAATAGGAGGAATCAGCAACAGTCTAGACCCTGGGGCTGTTCGTCACCAACGTCTGCTGCTGGGAGGGGAACTTGTTTCTGTTGGCTGCGTTTAGGGTCATCTGAAAGCGATCCCAAAGAAGGGCACTGGCCCGGCAGATCTCTCCACAGTTGCTGTCTGGCATTCCCTACAGAGATTCCACCTGCGCTATAACTTGCCAGTTCATTTTTCTGTTTCCCAAGAAGAAGAGGGCAGCAAAAGAACGTTTTCTTTGTCAGGCTTGTCTATACAGATCACGAACTCTCGGAGAGCGGACCTGCTCTTAGGAGTTTAACACAAAGGCATCTTGCACCAACAGCAACGCTAAACCACGCAGGAACTGTTCGGCTTCCAATCTGGTGGAAAAAAAAACCAACCAAAGAAGACAGCAAGCGCCAAGACTTTGTAATTGGTAGCTACGTGCAGTCAGAACTCGATGGTGAGCGTCAGCGACCGGAGCGACCGACGGGAACTTTCCCTCCTCCGGCCACGGGACGCTGCCAGCACACGAGAAACAAGGGGAGGTTTTGTGAAGGATCCTTCATTTTGACTTCCTGAGTGTGCAAAAAGCAGAAAATCGGGGAGTACAGTGAATCCGTTTAAACAGTGTTTAGCAAGATAATTGCAGCAGCTAATTACCAAATAATAGTAATAATAAACCATCTTGAAGTTTGCTAACGGATGGGTTGAAATACTGTAATTCTTAACAGATAGCAATTAATACAGGCTTGAGTATCCAATAAATTAAGAGATCTCATCTATTCTCTACTGGAACCACACGATGATAGATTACACGATGACAGCTCTGGCCTGGAAATCAGATATGTCTGGAATTATTTTATTTTTATGGGGACAGACAGACATTCTCTAGTGGAAGGTAAATGAAGTTAAAGTCCTTTTGTAAACAGTTTGAAATCCCTGTATTCATTAAAGTCAAAAGAAACTGTGCTGTTGATCAAGTCTTCATTTTAAAAGGATCAGAATTGGACCTGTCCTAGAGTCTTCTCTCTCTCTCTCCACTTCTCCAATAGTCACAGATCAAGCTTGTGTAAATTAAAGCCTAAATTGAGCTCGCTGTTTAATTTACTTCTGGCCAGCTCTGGCCTTTTAGCCACAGTGTCATTTGCAAAGTGTGTCCAGGAGATCTGAGAGTCAATTTTGAGTTGGTTTTCCTTTGCTCTGTGATGGAGGGTATAAATCTTTTCTTCTAGTTGCATAAAATACATATTATTTGCTTGTACCATCTGAAGCTGGCGGCGTTTCAGCACACTCCACACTCTGAAATAATTGTATTCCAAACTGAAAATCATGAACACCTCCGGGGGTGGGGGTGTTTGGTTTTCAAGGCCATTGTCTCAGGCAGTGTCACGTAGCTTCTTCACTGTGAGGCAAAATGGAAAAACAGGCTATTGTCCGTTACCTATTTCTGAAACGTCTCAGTCTCAGGGTCTTCGACACCACGAGCTGCTACAGCTGCCGTGATCTCACACGGCACCACTTAGAAACACTTGAACAAGGCTCTCTTTTTTTCACTCTAAAGATACAGCACAACATTTTATTTCTTCAAAGAAAAGGATGCAGCTAGCGAAATCACACGTGGACAAAGCACGGAGGAAAGCATCAGTCCTTGACCGACGCGGTGCCGTCAGAGCGGGGTTCTGCGCCGCGGGCAGCAGCGCACACACAAGCCTTCCCCCAGTGTGGGAAAGGAACCGTCACAACCACCTGAAACCATGGAAAGCCTATGAATGACTTTGGAACTGTCCCTACTAGCATGTCCCTACTGTCACTGCTCTAAAAATGACTATTTTCACAATAAAGCCAAAGTATGGTTCTGTTTGTTAATAGCTGGGAGTAGAAGGTTGCTCCTTGCTCTGTACTGGGGATTAAAAGTGGCCCCTGCAGCCTGACGTGACCCCATCAGGCCAAGAAACGCTCCAGGAATGGTTCTGGAAGGCAGAATTCCCAACTGCTCTTGCTTGGGCCTTGCTGGCTCAGATGGTCCATTTATTTTTTGAGCATGTTTCCATTTCAATATAAGCCAAGCATGCACATTGAAGGGATGCAGCTGTCCTCAGGCTGCAGCGACAGCCAGGTCTTGAAACGTCTTCAGCATATTTTCATCCTCTTGGTCGTCAACATTTTAAATGTCTCATTTGAGCTGCTCCAAGTTATAATCTCAAACACATCTGTGTTTGACAAGAATCTAAACCTAATCTCCGAAACACCGAAAATACTGGGCAGTATTAAGTTGTTGGGGTTTTTTAATTTAAAAAAAAGTGCTGCACGGGAAGAGATTTTCAGAGATATCTTTCTCCGAAAGGTTAGGGCAAGCTCAGTTGGGCCCAGCCGCTGCCACTCTCTGAAATGAAAGGTTAAATTTAGCCCAAAAAGAGAAGCGGTGTCTTCCATCAGTGAGCATTCAATTGCAGTGACATAACAATGCCACAAGAGCAATTTAATTCTTGGCATATTTAGAGGTGGCATTAGGGAGTCTACCAAGGTAGCAATTTTCTAGATAATCAACTTAATGTCTTCATTCTAAGTGCATTTATACGTGTAAGTTAATTAGGGGAGTTAATTTCCACAAATGGAAGAAAATCCGCATTTTCCAGTAAGCTTTGTTTCGTGCCAGTTCATCATTCAAGGTAGCTGAGAAAGCAAACCTGTTGTTGGTGCCACAACAAGCAGCCCGCATCTCGAGCAGCTCTGCTGGTCCGGCCGGCAGAGGCTCTGGTGGGTTCCTGGTGCTCCCGCTGCCCAATCCACGAAGTCACTGGGGGCCAAAGGACAGCTTTCCCTACGGCAGGTGCACAGTTGTAGAGGGTACTAATCACAGCCCCTAAAAAGCCCCAGAATCCACCCACATCGCTTAGCACGGTCAAAAGGTGGAGAGAAACTTCTGCTGGGGAAAGTAAGAAATTGGCAACGGAAGCCAAGTGTCCCTCTCTCTTCTCCTGTCACTTCAAAGTAGTTAAATGTGCCACATTTTTGCAAGACCAGTGCAAATCACTGGGGAACCGGGATGAAGATGGATCAAAATTACTGGCAGTAAAGATGGAATTGCAAAAATGCATCTCAAGGGGTGGCAAAACGTCTCCAGTGCTTAAAGAGAAAGTTCCCGAGCGCAAGGCCATTACGGGACGCTGTGCCGCAGGGAAACACGCTGCAAAGTAACTCGGCGGATGATTTCACAATTGTCTCAAACCTTTATGCTAAAATTCCGCAAAAAGGATAAAAGCAGACAGTGATATCTGGCCTCAGTGAAGCAAAAAGGAATTTTACCACATGCTTTAAAAAGCCCAGAATTTCAAGCCGAGTCTGTAAAAGTTAAATTGCTCTGAATAGCCATGCTGCAGCTCCACATTTAGCAGGGCTGAGTCCACAGCAAGTGCACATGTATTAAAATAATGACTGCTTTCTACTTTTTAAAAGCGTTAATGCCTTGGGTTGAAAAAAGAAAGCATTTTTGTTGATTGCTTTTACACACGTCCCTCTGAGGAGCTCTCAGCCCCGCTCTCTCCTGTCCTCCTTTCTGCTGGGCTTCTGCATATTTTCCTCCATGTGTCCCCTTCAGCCCCATTTTCACATTCATTTTTATCTTACCGAGTACAAGCCAACTCGGAGCAAAGACAGAGGCCCTATGACAACAGGGCCACTGGCTCTTTAGATGTTACTATGGGAGCAAATACGGCTTTTAAAGCAGAACCCAAACATGAGCCATTTTCCACCACTGGTGTGGGGCCATAAACCCACTTTTCTGCTCCCCAGATCCATCCACCCAAACAGGCTGGAACGCGGGGCGGGGAGGAAGGAGTTTGCTCTCCCTGTGCCAGATGAAAGATGCAAATGTGCCAACTCACACCGAGGCAGGAGAAGCAGGGAGAAAAAGCTGTATTTCCCACTGGTTTGTGCGAAAGGCAAGTGCTGGTCTCCCCCCGGCAGCGCAGACACGCCGTTTGTGTTGTGACACGCTGATCTGCCATTACGTTTTGTGGAGGCAATAGTGGAAGAAAGGAACATATGGAAACTTTGATTTCCACATTTGCACTACTCCTGCTATCATGGTTTTACATCCAACTATTCTTTTCAACAGGAAATTTAATGATCTTCGGAGCATTTCTAATCCCCCCCTCACTGCAGCGCCCAGGTGCCAACACAACCACCATGGAGATGACGGCTTCCCAGGAACGGGCCGGTTTCCTGGGTCTTCTCACAAGGAACTGTTCTTGCCACGTGTGCAGGTGGGTAAGGATTTACAGGAACATCATCAGTGCAACGTATTTCACGTGGAGAGACGGTGGAAAAGGGTCTGCGCCCAGGAAGCGAACATTTCATCGGTAAAAGAATGCGTTGGGAATGTACCTGTTGCAAACCCCCAGTAAAATGTTTGTAACTTACTTGCAGACGCGCTGAGCTGCTCCGCGACCGTCTCGTGACAGGGGCCAACACCTGTAACAGAAGCAAAGAGAATAACTTTAGATTTTGCTGAATCTTACCGGGGACAATCTCCTATTAAAAAGCCACGCGTCTCTGCCTTGTGCGCAGAGCAGCTTCCTGGGTCTGGGGAGAAGAGGCTGGGCAGACGCAGGCGGCAGAGCAGCCAGCACCTGATTTTAAAGAATTTATTACATCTTAAGGTGATCGATTGGCAGTTGCCTCAGCCACGCCGGAGGAGAGGAAGGGGCTGGCAGCGCAGCCAGAGGTACTGCGGCTAGCGCGGCTTTCCAAACCCTCCTGCCCCTTCCCTTTTTTTAACATGGTTTCCTATCGAGCAAAATGGAAACCACGACAAGAGAGGAAATGAAAGCAAGAGCCTGACACACTCAGCACGAGCCGGAGAGCTCCTGCTTTCTCACCGTGCTGCCAAACAGGAGGGACGGAAGCACAGTGCTAGGCTGCTACCTATTAACCTATGTTAGCCTTCAATTAGATCAGTAATGCTTTGAGGGAAGAACGGTTTCTGATGCGAGCTTATCCCGAATAATGAAAGATTGGCCCCCAGGTACTACAGCCGTATCAATAATAAACATTATTACTAAATAACAGCAATGAAGACTTGGAGTTAATATTTAAAACGGGCATGAGACCAAGAGCATGCCCAAGCACATTTCACGCTTATTTTAATTGCCACAAGACAAATAGAATGAGGATGGATGTTCACTCGAAAGGGTGTGATTCTGTTTTGCTGAAGCACTCAGATTTTAGAGTGCTATTGTCAAGCCTATTTGGAGTAAATTGTGGGTAGAATTGCAATGAGAGATGTAGTTGCCTAGCAAAGGTCTAAGATTTCCATTTAAAATTAATGTGAACTGTTTCTCTGAATCTGACATATGGGCTTTGAGAACCCCTGCCAAGATGTCAAGAGCTAGAATGCTCCCCCTCTAACTCCGAAAAAATGCTGGAGGCAACTTTCTCCTGGTATTTTGGCATTTGGCTCAAATGCAAAACAAAGAGACCCAGAAACCCTCCTGCAGAGGAGCTGCACAACTCGGTCAGTTTGCAGAGTCACAAATAATGCGATTGCTCGGATGAAACATCAGCTCTGCTCCCTCCTGGACCAGCGACTGAACCTGCCCTCGGGGTGTCCACCCCAGAGAGGTGGCTTTAGGAGCCTTCTCACCCCCTGCCCTCCAGCGATCTCATCCTCAGGGTAACATCTCCGTAGCACCTCCAGTGCACTAGTGCTACGAGGAAAGCTCCTTGTTCCTTCAGATCCGTGAACTGGAGACTCAGTCGTGCTGAAAGCCCTCTGACACTGCACAAAGTCAAGCAGTCAAGGGCTTATCTGAGCAAACCAAGCCTGTCTGAGGGGTGCTGGTTGGAGACCATCAAACAGATCAGAGTGGCACCGGTGCCACCAGAGCTTTTGGCTCTTCTGAAATTCAGATGGCAATCATTACCTTACTCTGTGGAGCAGAGAAGGGAGAAACAATTGCTGTGGTGGTGTGACAGATGCACAGTCTGTGGTTAAAATGTTGGCATAAAACTGGTTCCAAAAGGGGATTTGGGAAGTGCTCAGTTCTTACGGGAATGGCAGCCATTAAGTACCTCATGAGGCAGATAGATGGAGAAAAATTATATTCCCATTTAATCCCTTTCCAAACCTCCCAGCTACTTCAAAGGCTTTTTATTGTGACCTTCTGGAGCTCCCAAGTTCTGCTCTGAACACGGGCTTGGCTGCTAGGTGATGCTCTCTTGAACCAGGCAAGCCGGTGTGGTCTCCAGTGAGATCCCTCTGCAGCTGCTGCTCTGCGCATCACTGCTCCCACCAGCACCCTAAATCCTTCATCCTGCTCTACCCTTGGCCCCTGGGCACAGCAAAGACCTTTTCAAATCCTCCAGCTCCCTGATTTACCTCCCCCTCTTCCAGACCAGCTTCTGATCTAGCCTTCTTGGATAACTGAGCTTGCTCAGCACTTCAGAAAGTTCATTTCCCTTTAAATAAATTCCCATTCTGCTCCACTAAAACCAATACACACTTCTCTTCAGTTTTTCTGCCTTTTTTTTTTTTTCACATTTCCCAAATTATACCCTTTCTAATAAGTGTGAAACTCTTTGCAGTGGAAGATGGTGGCAGGAAGGGTGAAATCTGCCAAGGGTTCTACAGAATCACAGATTAAACTGTCTGCAAAGGCAGCGTGGGGAGGGGGAACTGCAGAGGAGGGGGGACGGGAGAAAAGCATCAAGGCACACACAGGATAAACAATCAGTCCTAAAATGCAAGAAAAAATATAAAAAATGGCTCCATAAAGAAATGAACGCTCAGTTTTCCACACCATCTCTAGGATGCTGAAGGAAGCTCACAGATGAATGAGAAAAAATGGCCCCTGGATGAAGAAACCTCCTGTCAGAAGTGGGACAAGATGCTCTGTGCGGCTTCCCCCGGCCATAAACATCATTTTTCCTCCCACAGGTTTTGGGCAAGCTTTTGGACATTCCTGGCCAAAGAGGCAACTGGTCAGCTGTGCGAGGAGACAGGCTGCTCGGTACAACTGCAGCTAAAAAGAGAATCCCTGGTGTAGATTCTAAATTATTTGGGACAAAAGCTTCTTTTCATTGTATTCCCTATGAATGCAGCCCGACACGGCCCGAATGTTCCGAGCAACCTTCTCAGCACTTGTAGAAGAGCAGTAAAACACCAGCATAAATATGTCTAGTTCCAGCCATTCCTTCTTTTGAAATGCAAACGCTGCTTTTCACAGCTGAATCCTTTGTAGAGGTGGGAGGAGAGAGAAAACTTAAAATAAGCAGAAAGATGAATCATGAGAAGAAAATCTCAGTAACGCTGGTCCTGTGGGGCTGGATGCAGGACTCCTTCCACAGCAGCCCCGCTCCCTCCCTGTCCCCGCAGCAGTGCAGAGCAACGCACGGATCCTGGAGAAGGAAACTACGAGGAGCTTCACGTCCCCGTAAGACAGGACAGCGTCTAACAGGGGATTTCTTTCACTCCAGCTTGGCTCCTGCAGGAAGAGATGGTGCCAAGCCATCAGCTCTCCTGTCAGCGCCAGCCACGGGCTTCCCAAACCCTCCACGTTTGTTCCCTTCTCTTCTGCTCAAAGCCACGCTTTGTGGCAGGAACGCGGCCGTTGATAGGGGCAATATAAACGGGCTGCTACGCAAGGCCTGTTGTCGCTTTAAGTCTATCTTAATTATGCTGTGCGGTTCTGGGACCGAGTTCCCTGACTTTCCGATAGACCCAGGGACACAAGACACTGCACCGGAGCCAACGCTCCCCGCAGAGAGACAGAGCCCGCGCTGGCCACACCGGGGAAATCTTTTCCGGTAATGGAGATAGTCTGGAAGAAGAAACAAAACATGCACACACACAAAGATGTTGGCTTTTTTTGTTTAATCTGACTTGGAAGATGCTGAATTGGTTCATTGTTTGCAGAGGAATCTGAGCAGAATTAATGCCTGGCGCAGGCAGGAAGAGGCACTGTTCTGCAAACGCGGTGGCCAGACATTCTCCAAGATCTGTAATCTAATTTAGCTTGGAGAGTTAATGATTTTAATGATTTGTTGTGATCTCAAAACAACTGTTAGGAGATAAATCTACATCATTAAACCTATTATGGTGTTTTGCTTCATTTAGCAAATGGTGTTTTTTTGTTCCGAAGACGCCCACATTTTAAACAAGCAGAGAGGTCAGCTGCTGATGCTGAGGAACAATTTATTCCCAGCTCCCTTGGAGACTGAACTGAAAGGTGTCCTTGGGAAAAAAATTCTTCACAAATGTTATTGACTATTTTATAAACAGAGAGCTCTGCTTGCGCTGTGATGTGTGTCACTGCGTGAGCGGCTGTTACAAACCAGACAAGATTTCTGAAAACAGCCACTGAGCTGATGGTTCAGGATCACTCGGTTTAAAATCCAGTTACTTCTGAAGGCATCACAGGGGCTGCTGAGCTCCCTGACACTCGCTTCAAGTCCAAGGCTGTTGGACAGGAACAGATGTCAACATCGAGAAGCTTTTTAGCAGCTGTTCAGCTCTGGATGGGGTGTTTCACTCCTGATTTTGGAAAGACAGGCCCACGTCCCCAAGCACGGCAGGCGATGAACCGTCCCTGCCGGACACCTCCATGGAGACGGCCAAGTGCCACCAACAACGCCCACGTCCTCTAGCGGCCATTCCAGCACCTCTCCCACTCACCAAAACCCAGTTCTGGAAGGAACAGTTTATGTAACACTGATACCCAGGCTAGCCCATGAAACGCGCATTTAATTCTCCCGAGATTGACTAATCCCAGTCATTCTCTCCTCAAGATGGTGCACAACCCTTCTGTGCACACAGTCAAACAGTAACGAACGGCCGATACCAGGGACGTGAATGAACTGACTTGCATCATCTGTAACATCTTCCACATGATCAGGGGCGACGTTGATGATGAAGCAAGGGCAAAGAAGGGAAGCTCCGAGAAGTGACTTCAGGCGCAGAAGGAAGCTGGCGAACGCGCGCTCCCACAGCCAGCCACGTGTCCAGCCCAGCCATGAGGATGCTGGGGCAGCTCCACTAAAGGGATGGAGTTCAACCACGGTCTCATTGTGCTCTCCCATCCCTGCGAAGAGGACGTAAAGAGGAGCGGAGGAGGATTTATGCTTCCTTACTTTTTGTGTTAGTTATTTACACAGAGAGAGTAAACCATTTTCCCCGCAAGCCTGAGAAGTCTATTATGATTTGATTACATTTGCCTAAGCTAAATATTTTATAAATGTAAAATATGAAGAAAAAAAAACAATCAACAATCCTGCTAACAGCAATGACTGTTTTCTTGCCCGGCTTCTTTTTTAATCCCTGGGCAGGGAGGAATATTTCAGCTCTCAGATGTCATTCCGACATCACAGCCCCGAGCCCGCGCGCAGCCCGCCCGGCACATCGGTGTGCCGCAGAGCACGCACGGCAGACGCGGGGCGGGAGAATCCTATTTGTTTGTTGTGGAATTTAAGCACCCACTGGGGTCTGAGCTCTGTCCTTGGAGCCTTATAATCCCCCACGCTGCATGGACAGCACAGCCATGGCACTGTAATAAACCAAAGTAAATAAAAACCAAAGAGAATTCCTTTCAGTTGTGTTTATTTTGGGGAAGCTTCTTTCTTCAGCTCTGAATACAGGGAATATGTTTTATTACCCGCTGTGACATCTCAAAACGCAGCAATGAACGCAACTGGAAAAGAAAGTCATGTCCTGCCCTTCCGCATCGCTTTCATCCCCGGAGATTCCCATTTCTTACCAAAGAGAGAAGGCAGGAGGGGCGGGGGCTGCGCACAGGCTGTACCCTCAAAACACCCCAGAGCGTTGGAGACACCACCACCAGCCAGCAGCCCGCTCTCCAACACCATCTCAGACAAGCCAAGCTCTAAATTCGTTCCTAATTTACACTTTTTAGTCAATCATATAACTCAAATCAATAAATGCACATCTCTAATTACCAAATCCCCACCTGGAATTTTTCACGAAGTTGTACGTAGCAGTAGTAACGATGATGACCACGGGAAGGACACGGCTCCCACCCCCACGTCCACCTCCCACCACTGCAAAACCTGTCAGAGCATCACCTCCGAGGGTCCAGCCCCAGTTCCGTGCTGGTGTGAGCGCAGACTGGCCTGCAACTCGGGAAAAATCCCGCGTTCCGTATTCTAGGAGGAAACCTGATTGTCCTTAACTTTGGATTTGGGCACTTGTATCTGTACGGGAGAGATGGAGCAAATAATCCTTCCGAAGAAACAGAACTTTTCAAACTTAGGTGGGAAAAATACAGTTCTGTTAGGGGCTTTTTCTAGTCTGGACATTAAAGTTCAAGGTCATTGTGTTGTATTCCAACCTGCTCAGCCCTTAGTCAGTGCTGCGTTGTTAAGAGTTCACTCTTGCTGAGCATTTTGGTACAGAAAACATCTGGTATTACACTCAAAGTCAACATACGTAAATTATCCTAATACAGTTGAAAATGTGATGGCTTCATGATTGTGCCTGCCCGGGCCAATCCCAGCTGAAGAGGCAGTGCCCTATTTTGTGGGGTTACTCATGATTTTACTGTTTCCTGTCTGAAATAAGACACCCTGTTCATCATTTTGACCACTATTCTTGTGCCAACTGTTGCAGCCATGCCTGGCTGTGCTGTGATACTTGGAAACTACCCTCCAGGTAGAACAAATGTTGTTTTATTCGCTGGGTGCAAATTTGTTAAATAAATCATAGATTCATAGTGGCATAGGAAATTAGCAATAAGCCGTGCCTGGAAGGTTAGACATATTGTACTTCAAAATAAGCAGGAGGCCACTTTGCAATTCAAAGGAGATATATTGGGAAACGGGAAGACACATCTGTTAATCATTTTTCCCAATACCCGAAAGGTTGTTAGCTGGAGTCCCAGCAGAGCCCGGCACTGACACCGAGTGCCTCTTTTAAATTAGCTTCAATGACTTCTCTGCCCGGATCCGGCTGCCAGAAGAAAAGCTCGGGAGCCTTTTCTCTGGAAGCTCTGATGTCCTTGGCTGCGGAGCCTGCACGGCCGAGTGGCAGAGCAGGGCTGCGGGTTTCCGTGCTGCTGGGACTCCAGTATTATTATTGCATTACACTTTCTATTTTGAAACACCGCAGGGTGTTACTCGTCTGGAAGGGTTGACATTTAGCAGGGGCTACGGCCTGGGGTGCTCTTGATTTGACAATTACTCACGAGTTTCCTTTAGCAAAGAATACATACAAAGACTGTTTCTGAAAGCTTCCTTCAAAGTGACATCTGATGAATTTAAATAACGGGGTTCAGCACTGCTAACACTTCCAAACATTTTTACATTTATTATAACCTTTACAAACCCTTTGTTCCTCTTCCTGATCATTTTATCTACCTGGAAATATTTTAAGCAAGCACTTGGAAAAGACACTGAAAGCCTATACATCTTTTCACTGTGTCCTGAATCGCTGTTGGGACCAAATGTTCTTTCTCCACAAGAGATACAAGATAAGAACCGTTTCCTGAACAGGTTATGGGTCAGGCGATGGATTTACTTTTTCCCCCCTACAAGAACAAATCAAATCAGAGTAACTTCAGCTTCTCAGCTTTTCTTTTATGCAGGGAAAGCGTTTAACACCTTAAATTGGAAAAAAACCCATCATTTTTGAGCTTTTAAAATTCTGAAATTTTAGGCAAATATGGCTTTTTTTCCATGAAATTTCCCATTGTGCTAAAAAAGAACTTTTTTTTTTTTTTTTTTCCCCCCACAATAAATGTATGTCAAGATTAAAAAATCTCTGCCCACAGGTCAAAACTGCCGATGGTGGCTGCGGGGTAAAGGCCTTCAGAGGCAGCTTCACCCACCACTGCCAGAGAGAAGCCGCTTGGTTCTGTTTTCAGAGGCAGGGGCACCTGCAGCCGCAGCACCCGCACAACCCCCAGACTGATGCCAGCCGAGCCCGTCACTGTCCCGGCGGCGGGGCAGGCTCCGACGATCTCTGTGGTGCCTCCTCAGTGTTTCTTGAGGAAGGTTTCCGGAGCCCATGACAGGGCTGGGAACAACTACTCAGCCCTGGTGCGAAGCTTGCACGTGGGTTTCTCACCCCTCCCGCAGTTGGAAGGCTCCTTCCCTGATAACAGTTGGCAGCTATTGCTATTTTTTTCACCCTTAAACTACGCCGAGGAGAAAAAAAAAAAACGGTGAAAGAAAGGCCAGTGAAAGTTCAGATAAAGCAGAAGTGATGCTCATTGCTGCAGGGCAGTTTAAGCTGAACTACAATGTAGTTTAGATAAACAAGGATTAATTATCTTTCTGTTAGTCTTCGAGGCAACCGATATCACGTATAATTAAATTATTTTGCAATTATTCCTTTCTGAGTGCTTAACCAAGAAGAAGAATAAAGGTAGGGTGTTTTTTTTCCTATCTTGCAAAATAATTTCATGTTCAGAATATTTTGTTTTACTGTATTAGCTTGTGTAAACTGCCGTAGTGCATGTTTCCCTTTTCTTTTATTTGCCCATTGGGTCGTTTACTTATTGGAACTGAAGCCAGAAGTGGTTTGCTCTCACATGCAGCACTGAATTTCTAATAAATATGTAAATAATGTATCTCTGAGCCGTTGCCTGTGGCATTTGTTCATACATTATCCTCTGCAGTAGTTAGTCTGCTGCAAACACACACTTGTTTTAGTTGGAAGAAACATCCATGATCTCAGCAGAGCCCCAGAACAGCCTCGGAGTCGCGGGTGTTTT
>JAVSBS010015549.1:87149-112679 GCA_033124195.1 Coracias cyanogaster | reverse complement strand
GCGGGATGCCGTGCTCGTCGCGCAGCACCTCGACCTCCGCGGACAGCCCGGGCAGCTCGACCTCGCCGTCGGTCTCGGGCAGCGGCATCCGGTAGAAGGTCACCGCGGTGGCCAGGCCGGCGACCAGCACGAGCACCAGGCCGAGCGCGCGGACGACCCAGACGCCGTACGGACGCCGGCGCAGCGCCTCGAGGAGCTGCCGGCCGGCAAGCGGGTCAGCGCCGGGCCCTGCATCATTCATGTCCTTCACAAATCCTTCTTACGCCAACACGCAGGGAAAACTGATGATCCTGAAATGATGCTGCCAGGGGGTGAAGGGGAATTTAAGCGAGCCCTGCACTGAATTTTATCTGGTGGCTGCACACCGTGCCCCTTGCAAAACCTTCAGCCACCTAAGCACGTACGCTGCTCGGGGCTCCCGGGTTTGCTGCCCGCAGGGACTGGGAGCAGGATGGAGCTGGGGAAGGAGCAGAGCCGAGCTGAGACATGGGATGTGACAGAGCAGGGATTAGGAAAATCAGCAGCAGGGTCTTGGGGGAAGAAACTGATCCTTCAGGGTAGGGTGTGAGCTGGAGGTAAATGAGATGCCTGGAGATTAAAGCTGTGCCACGCAGAAGTTGTACCCATGGAAAAGGAGGGAGCGTGTCACTCGCAACGTAGAAGCGCAAGTACTCAACCGAACTCCTCACGGCACCTTCGCTCCAGGAATTTACTTCAGATGCTGATGTAAAAGCAAAGTCTCAAAGCACGAGGTGTCCTGCCCAGGGCACCCCAGTCGGCCCCTGCTTTGGAGGGCCCTTTCTATTTCCATCCAGCTCCGAGGAGGAGAAAGTCTGCTCTAGCTCCTGGCACAGGACCCCTGTGAGGGGGCACAGGGGAGGAGAAGGCTCTGGGCACTGTCACTGCTCTGCTCGTCCTTGTGAGAGACAGGACCTTCAGGGAGCTGCTGCGTTTGAACTCAGTGTCCGGAACTGGAGCCCGAGCTCAAACCGCCAGCAGCTACAATTTGCCTGTGCTGAACCGCAGCAGTTTTACCAAACTCTTCTCCATTTTTCTGTTTTTTTCCTTTCTGCTTGCTGCCTTCTCATCTCCCAGTGAGAGGCCGAGAAGGGCGGGCTCTGGCCTCCCTAAGGTTTGCCCATCTCCGTGTCCTCAGCAGGCCCCCGGCTGTGCCCGTGGCTGGTTTCTATTTACCTTTGCTCCCCAGACCAGAGGGGCCACTGGTTTGTTCCTTTCCACCCTCACTTTCCAGCATGGAAAACTGGTCATCTCCAGAGGTCCCTTCCAACCCCTACCATTCCATGATTCTATGATTCTAATGGCGGAAACGAAGCAACTTGCCCAGCCCTGCAGACATAAATAGATCCTTAATTGCTTTCCTGGGCTGAGGCTTAAATAGATAAAACAAAGAAGATGGGGAAAATAAACCGTTATTTATCTGGGGGAGACCAGAAGGTTATGAATTGCAATTAACCAATGAGATAATGAATCTTTTCACTCACAAAGTGCGGTAGATCCATAGGTACTTAGGACATAATGTAATTCCACCCATATAAGCACTTTCACATCGAATGGTAGGAGAATGTTTTGCGCTTCTGGTGCTTTATCAACAAAATGCCCTACTGCAGCTACTTGGCCTTTGGAGATTATTTTCTCAGAGAAGCTGTCATCACGCAGCTGATTAATTACTCTAATAATCATAATTTTTTTTCTAATAAAAAACCCTCTTCCCATTCATTAACTACATTGCAGGTAGGTGACAGTGGTAATTATACTCTGGAAGTACTTCTGAATTATCTTTTCTAATCCAGCCTGTGCTGACATTTTTTGAGAGAAAAAAACATTTTGTCTTTCTTTCATGAGTGAGGGTAGCATTTGAATATGCAAACAGTGTCAAAGCGTGCCCTCCGGATGTTTTCCTGAACTATGATTTATGAGGTTGGGCTATTGTATTTGCTATCATAGACCTAGAAAGGTCATTAGACAAAGAGGCTTTCCCTGCAGGGGTCCCTTGCCATCTTTATCTTCTGATATTTTAATTTTTCTCCTGAACATCAAGCAGGAGATGTGCTGAGAGATCTCCCATATGCCTCTGCTAATTATTATTTATTTATTCATGAGTGTAGAAGTCCTGTGCAACGCTCCAGGCTCAGAAATCCACATACACACCCATTCAGAGCCCAACGGGACAAACGACACCCTCCGGGCTCCCAAGTGTGCAACACACCTTCACGCTCCGGGCTCTGTAGCTTTTGCCTGTGAGGATGGGAATTCCCAAGCAAGGGCATTCCGAGCCTGCCGAAGCCCAGGGCAGCCGTTCGCTGCCTCCACGGGCTCTGGAGCAGGGTCCTGGGGCAGGCAGCGCTGAGCCCTTGGAGCAGCACGAGCGCACGGCGCAATCCACCGTCAGAACAGGGCCGAGTTCTGGCCCATCATTAGCAAAGCTGGGTAAACAGTGCCACAGCTGCTCTGGAAATACTAGTCTGCATGTTTAAATTCACTTCTCATCGCCCCTGCCCTTTCCCCTTTTGTTCTTCATTCCCGGTAGGTGGTTATTGGGATTGAGTTTACTTGTGCAAACATTTCCAGAAAGCCACTTCAAGTCACAGGTAGAAAAATTCAGGAAAAAAGAAATCCACAAGCGTGCTTGTGCAGAGCTGAGAACTCAGTCCAAAACAACACCATGTGTTTCATGGAATCAGGAAAAAATTAGATGGGAGGAGACCTCTGGGGATTATCTCATCCAACCACCTGCCCGACAAGGGGCTAACTTCACAGTTAAATCAGCTCTGTCCAATTGCAATTTATTAAAACTTGGTGAAATAGAAGCAGCCAGCTTCCAGTGAAGAGGAACAGCTGCCAAAATAATCAAAATAGAGAACTCTGGCCACTGAAATAACTTTGTTCTGTTCCCGTGGCTGTTTTCTGCCGCTGCCTCTCCTGCACAGCCTCCTCGCGGCACCTTCTGAGCCCCTGCCAGATTCCTCCTTTTGTCACTGTAATCTTGTGTTCTTATCCAACGTGCTTGACAAAACACAACCACACAACCTTGTTTTCAGTCTCACTGGAGAGCTAACACCCGGAGGGACGTGGTGGATACCGGCCACCATCATCAAAGAGCTGCTCTGCGCTGTGTGCGCAGCTGGCGCGGCGTTCGAGGCGCCAGCTCGAGCAGAGCTCCCCGAATCTAACAGCAAATGCCCGGAGACACAACAGCACCGCTCCCGTGTTTATGAAAGCTACAAGTTCTGAGCTAGCCTAAGGAAAACGAGGATCAAGTGATAGCTTTATGTTGAAGCTGGGAGCCAGCCTGGGATCTTACCATTCCTCCGGCGTGCTCTGAGCAGCCCCGGCCCCTTCCCGCGGTGCCCCCAGCGCGGGCTCCACCCGCGGCTCGAGGAACCGCAGCCCCCGAGAGCTTCGGGCACCGAAGGACCGGCAAGAATCACTTGGGGAAAAGCTCGTCACTCTGCCCAAGTTACTTTCTGCAACCGTACTAATAGGCAACAAATACATCTATGTGAATTACTGCTCAAGTAATGAGAGATTCAGCTGGAAGAGGAAGAACAGCCCCAAAATGAAAGAAGGCACAGAAAGGAAGGCTTGATTTGAATCCGTGCTGTGAACTGTGCAAAGCTGCCAGTACCTGCATTCAACACAACCTCTGGTTTTTTGGGGCTAATTACAAGCATTTGCTTGATGTCACTCTGCAACACAGCAGAACAAGGTGGTCTCCTTCCTTTCAGCAGCACAGGGCTGTCCTGTGCCCTTCCCAGGGCCTGCTGCACTTGGATGATGGTTGAAATAATCCGTATGAACTTCTACCGTGGTACATTGTGAAATGAAGTTACAAATATTTGTAAACATGTACGGATTTTCATGTGAAAAGAATTATTACATTAAATTAACGGACATCCTAGCTATCATTAAATTAGCCTAGCATCTGCTAGAGCTCTGAAGCCCTTCTCCTCACCTCTCCAACCCCGGTGCCAGGAAACACTGCTCTAGGAAACAGGCTCAATGCACAAAAGCCCCTGAACTCGTAATAGGGCAAACGGACCGAGAACAGAGCTAACAACCGCACACGGCTCAGGCAGCAGAGTTCCTCTCTTCTGATGTTAAATATTGGGAGCACACCAAGGATCAGCTCGCTGCTGACAGCCGCGGGAAGATGGCACCAGCCTCTGCTGAGTTTGGATTAATGAAGGTGGATCTGGCAGGACAGAGGGAAGGAAAAGAAAAAGCTGCTTACAGAAAGTGCCACAAAAGAATCGGATCATTCAGGGCCACCCTGGCGCTACTGCTGCCCTCTGAGAGGGATGTTCTCCTCACCCGGGCAGCATTCCAATTCCCCACGCGATTTTCAAACGCTTATTAGTCACATCTCTTGAAATTGAGATTTGAATGCCAGAAATACCTTTGATTTGGTTTTGCTCTCCTACATCCTACAGTCTCCCTGCGCCTCTGAAGCTTACCGAGAACAGATTTGAACTGTTTGAACTGTCCGGGGCTGTATTTCTTAACAGAACACGCCTCACGGCAAATTCGGCAGCCGAGAACTCATCCCAACTTGGGAAGTATTTCTGCACCTGAAGAACCGAGCCGAGCCGCACGGTACCAGACAACTGCTGCAGAGCAGCGTGACCTCCTCAGCAGCTCACTTTGCGCTCCTGGGGTAACGTGGGATGGCTGGTGTCCTCCTGACAGCTTGAGCATGAATTGCCATCGTTAGCTTTGCAATTCCTAGCTATTTTGCCAGCATTTGACTTCGTCACTCTGACTTTCCACTGGCAACCTCATTTTGCCAGTTCTACCTGGTTCCCCTGCTTAATTGAGATCGTTACCTCACACTTCTCGAGGCCGGGACACAGCTCGGGAGTCTGAACAGCACCAATTATCAGACAGGTTCCCCTGGCCACCGGTGCCACACAAGGACTATTGGGCCACAGTAACTGGGAGAGTTGACACATCCTCAAGCAGACTTTGATCATTCATATACACACACAGATTCCCCTGTACTGAAAGAGGTGCCAAGAAGCACTCATCAGATTTCAGAGTTATTAAGGACAGAGTCATTTTATATAGTGGCTATATGTCTATACAGATACAGAATGGACACAGTCTTTCTTAGCAGGGGGACAATATGGCTTGGATCAATCCTGTCTTGCCTATTAGGAAGAAAAAATCAGCTTTGTTTATATATTAATATACCTATAAATGTTTACACAACATATGTACGTACAGGAAATATTATCTATATATACCCTGGGCAGCCACAGCTTGCCGGGAGTCAGCACGCACATAGGCGAGCTCAGACAGAGCGCCAGCGTGAGAATTAACATACACTGGTTTCCAGGAATGACTATATGTGGTTTTTTACTCAGAAATGCATGGTTCAGATCCAGGAGAGCCAACTGGAAACACCTGAATATTAAATTCAAAAAATTAACTGAAAAGAACAGTGGATGTGTGGGGGGCTGCGGACAGTGCTCATATACTCAACCCTTGTAGGCACTTTATTCCTCCAAGTAATCTTTCTTTTCCAGTGGATCAGTAACCCCTAACAAAAGATCTGTCCTTTTAAATCATGCTCTTCCCTCCTCATTCCACCCTCTCTACATACACAACCACATTTCATTTGTTGATCCCACGGCAGAAGCCTCAGGGCTTTAGAAAAGTCTTTTTCAGCATGATTATATACATCTCTTCAACCTTCCTTGTCCCTTTCCTTTTTACTGCCATTCACCATCACAGAGCTCCAGTGAGCCGCAAATTGAATGTGACAACAACATTCTATAAGTGGTTATACTTATACACACAAAAAATAAAATCCTAGAACATGGGTATCTATCTATCTGTATTTTTTAAATCACAATGAAGAGTTCCATTGTTTGTGCGCTTCTTCCCGCAGCTGGTGACCTTGCTCACTGTGTCCCGGATCAGAACAGGCGACTAACACAGCACAGAAGCCTACTAACACTTGCCGTGGCAGGTTATTTTCTCCCAAAGCCCGGAGTCCCCCAACCTGCAGAGCCTTCTGTCTGCAGACTGTCTGCTGCTTACAAACTGTGATCGTTCAGTCCGAATGGGCGTGCAGATAAAGCTTCGCAAAGCCAAATCTACTGGTTGTAAAAAGTCTTTCTTCTTCCATCTCCCCGTTTGTATTTTTCCCTTCAGTTCAGGACAACTTTGCCCACTCTCTTTTTTTGCTGCAAGCTCTGGCTCTGCTAAAGTCAGTCAGAACTTTCCCTCTGAGAGCAAAGGAGTAGTTTTTACACTAGACTTAGTCCAAAACCAAGTAAACCCCTTTTGATGAAAACAGACTGTGCATCAGGCGCACCACAGGCCTGAATTCTGATTTTGACAGCACGGTGGTACCCTCTGTGTGATGATAGGATCATTCCAGTTGGAAAAGACCCTTGGGATCATCGAGTCCAACCACCAACCCTACTCTACAAGTTCTCCCCTAAACCATATCCCCCAACACCGCATCTAAACCACCCTTAAACACCTCCAGGGATGTCTAAGCCCACGTAACTGTTGTTTCATAAGTACTGGACTTAGATTCTGAAAACCACAGAATCATTTAGGTTGGAAAAGACCTTTAAGATCGTCGCCGTGAGTGGGGTGTTATTTATGCTCACGCTTCTGGAAATGGAGCAGATCAATAATAGAATAATTTAATATAGTAGTATATATGATAGATTACACGGTAAGTATATAATAGTTGGTTATATCATTAGTGGTAAAATACTATGAGGTATATAAAATATCAGCCGTAAAACGAGAATTGCAGGCAATGGCAATAAAAATCCAGATGTTTTTCCGGTTCTGTATCTCTGCCATTTCATCCCAAAGTCCTGTGTGACCTTGAAACAGCTCTCTAAGATTTTGTTTGCCATATTTAGCAAAGAAATTGAAAAAGCCTTGGGAAGTACAGTGCTGAAGCGCTGCTCCTGTCCCTGCTAAGCTGTACTGACACTGGAGACAAGGTTTGTAATTAGCAGAATGACCCACTGCACTGAGCCGGAGGATCGTCAGGATGCAGTAGCTCAAAGCTACACTTCTTGGAGATCTGTGCCCTTCCTGCCCTTTTTTTCCTTGATACGCTGCCCACAGACAGTGCCTCTCACATCAGAGAACGCAGAATGAGTACATTTGGTGAAGCCCTGGAAGCATTTCCCAGAACAAAGTCTGTTTGCCTGTGTACACAGGGGCTATTTTTGCTCTTTGTCTTAGTTGCAAAAATACTGGAGATTGAAAATTTCTCACAGAGCATTTGAAATGAGAATGAAACGGGCCATCAAAGCAGCCCGCGATACATTTCTCTTTTATATCACTGCTAGGGATACAACAGACTCTTGGGACACAATTCCAGCCTCCCCCCAGTGACCTCCCTGTATAGCACGTAAAGTTGATATCTCACGTCTACATTAGTGATGGGATAGCTGGTGGGACTTTGCAAAACCCCTGTTCGGGCCCCAGTTATCCCTCAGCAGAGGAAGGAGGAAAGGCGACGGGGAACTCCCCACCGCGCAGGGGCAAGGGGAGAGCTGCCTGAGCTCGGTGGGGTCCAGCCCCACTCAGAGCTGGTGGGTAGAAACTGGTGCCTTAGAAACACGTCAGTAAAATCTGACGGTTTGATCTCCTTGGCAGCACCCAAGGACTCAGAAGAGCCAAAGAACTGACTTCCTGAGAGCTCCCGGGTGCCTTGCGCATCAGGAGGAGCGTGTCCTGGCGAGGCAGACGGACTTGCAGAATCAGGCAGAGCAAAACTCCCATTCTGGTACAAAAATATGTTGTTCCTGTTCGGTTTACGTCACTAACTTGCTCTCTGGTGCCTGGACCTGTCCATCTGCCACGCTTTACCACCTCACCAACGAGGGTAGCCACGCTGTAAAACACAGCCCCCAAGCACCCGCTAGCACCAAACGGCCCAATTCAGTCGGCGCCTGAAAATACCGAACAACCGCACGCTTATTTAGTATTAACTCTCAGCGAAACGACCAGTGTGGCAGGGGAGAAAGCAAAAATGCAAATTATCTCCTGTCAGGTTTCCCAGTCAGGCTTGGTGCTCCAAAATCCCCTCCGCTCCCCACTGTGGCGAGAACACCTTGTTATCCTCCTGGCCCGCTCCCCTCCGTGAGCCACCGCGCTCCCGCGCTGACAGATGGAGCACCCTGGCACAGAAGACGGCCATGTCTGTGCATTAATTACGGCAAGGGCAGGATTCCCAGATGAGAGCATTACAGCATCTATCTAGATGAAGTTTACTAGCCCACGGCTAGAAAGATTTGCCATCAGTAACCCTGGACTAGATTAACTCTTCCTCTTCGGAGCTCGCTCTCGCTGTGAGCTCTGTAACCTCATCCGAGGAGGCTTCTGACACGGTGACAATTAGCACAGCATCTTTACATCCTCCTTCGGTTCCTACAGCCAGCACTGAGTCCTGCAAAGGACTCGTGGGCACAGGCACTTGCTGGTTTCTCCTAACCACTCATTAGGCTCATAAAAGCTATTTCCTCTACCTACAAGCTGTATACATCACACGGCTCAGACCATGAAGGGATTTTTGCGCGTGCTTAACTCTAAGCGTGCGAATAGTCCCATTAGCATTAATAATTATGATGGCTCTATAGTCCTCTCTGAGTCAATGTCAGAGGCAAATCACAGAGGGACTTTGCCCGTAGTTAGAATCAGGCAGTTCATACGTTTCCACCTCTCCACTGCCACTACCAAATATTCTACAGACCTGCCAGTCAGGCAAACGAGAGGGCTCTGGCTGTAACAGCGCGCAGTAAATAGTAGAGAGAGCAGCAGGCCTACGTATACTAGGAAGAGTTTCACCCCGCTGCAGGAGAGGAGGAGGAGGATGATATGCAGCCACTGGGCTATGAAAAACCCCGTCTGGTTGTGTCACAACCTGATGGTTACACAGAGGTCAGGACAGGAGGCCCGCAACGAGCTCCTACCAGTCACCAATCTGGGCAACGTTCCAGCCCACAAAGTAATTCTCTCTGCTGCAAGTAGGTCTGGCCACATTTCACTGTCTGCAGATTTACTGTTAAATCTTTATTTTCTGCACCTGCCACAGCAATCCCTGCTCTTCCCAACACTTGACCTCCCTCGTTCGGGCTGGCTCTGAGCTGGAGCATCCCTCTCCCACCGCAAGCTGTGACCAGCGAGGACGGGTGAATGCACGAGAGAAGAACTGCAAAGCAGGACCACCAGAGCTGCACCAGAAAACCATTTCCTCCTGTTTAATACTGGGAAGATCTCAGGTGCACAAAGCACCTCCTAAAGCACAGCCTGGGCCTGTACTAAAAGATCTTTGGTACACACTGGGATTTCTTGCACGATTTCCCCGCAGGATCCCGGCGCAGTCACGTTCTACCTGGCGAAGGGGAACACCAGGAGATGACCTACGTGCAGGGCAGCGAAGGTCAGTAGGTGATCTGCTGAAAATTAGGGTAGGAGAGACTCACAGCCTCGCTGATAAATCTGTTTCTCTCACTAATAAAAGGTTATTGTAAGAAGTCAAATAAAAATGTATTTGTGTTTTAACAATTAAATGTAATTGGCAAGTGCTAATGGCTCTGCGATCGCAAAACTGGGGGAAAAAGCGAAGAGGAAGAAACTAGTTTGAAGGGATTTTATCTAATTTCATTTTAATTAGATCCTTTTTCTAACTGAGTTTCTAATTTTTCAATTAGCAATTAGCAGCTGCAACTCATTCTGAGCGTCACGAGGTGCCAGAGACACTAATTACACCACAGGAGTAGGAGGCTGAAAATGAGAAATAAAATTATCCATGAATGTTATTACAAGAAAGGAATGATTACATTCTATAATAATATACTGATGTGAGCCTAATTAGATTGAAGGATTGGGGGGAAAATACTAGATTTTAAAAATGGATTATATTTGGAAGCCTATAGGTCACCTTTTCATGACTCACAACGATGAGGTACATCGCTTGGAAAAAAGCCAGTTTGGGAGTGATGTTGTGTCTGTGTGCACCACCCAGCAAAGGTCTCAGCAAGGCAGAGGTGGGCTGGCGCTGGCAAGAGGGGACAGGACCTCGCTGGAGATCTCCTGATCTACAAGAACACAACGCTGCCTCCTAACATCCTTCACTCCGCTACCTGTAAACTAGCAAGGAAAACTTACACACCTTATTTTGACAAGGTTTTAAGGTCTGCAACTGAAAGGAAATGCAAAGGTTCACTTCTTTTCATATTTTACAAGCCATGGCAGGTCCCCACTTGCCTGCTACCAAACCTCTACCCAGGCCCTGAACTTCGCCCAGGGACATGTAGGAAGCAGCGTGTCTGGGGGAGAAGGTGTTTAATTACAGTGACAGGGCACCGAGAGCAAACCTATAAAGAGCCACTTGATAGCAAAAGAGAGAACGCTGCACTGAGTCCATTTATTTCCACTTTTAAAACACATCATTTTTTCTTTGGGAATCAATAACCTTTTACATTTGATTTAGTAATAGGAGTGACCTCTCTCCTGCTCCGGTGTGCACAACCTGCCTTTTGGAATCACTTCCAGGGACTCCCGGTTATAAATGATTACATCCAAATGTGGTTCTCAATAAAATTTATGAGCTCCTATTCATCCCACTCCCCTATTTGTCTTTATATATCTCACTGTATTTGCCACTAATTATATTCCTCTTTATAATCTGCACTCTCCAGTTAAGGGATGTAATTGATAGCTTCGGAAAAATCATTAATTCCAAACCGGACCAGAAGCGTTTTGTCACACTGCTTCCCCTCCTCTAGTCCTGCTTCTCCTCCCCGCATCCCCACTCCAAGCACCAAGACTCTTCACAACCCACAGAAGATCTAATGATGCTGCTATAACCAAAGGAAAAAGACGAGTGAATTAAACTCAAATTCTTTCCCATTAGTTGATAATGAACCATCCATCCTTTGGGATACGCGCATGGAAGAGGTGAGTGCCACGGGGAACCAGCCCAAGGTGCTGCAGAGCAGCCCGCGGCCTTCCCTTTTAGCCTCACCACTAAGTCTTTGTGATGACTCCCTGCCAGGGTGAAAGATTAGTGCAGAACGACAACAGAGGTTGGAGGGAAAAAAAAAAAATCCCTTCATTTAAAATTCAGCTGCTGTAGCATATGCTCCTCTTGAGCTGGAAATTGTCTTTGCAAGCAGCTCTGCTTTGTTGTTGTGCGACACCAGAGTTTGGTGATTTAGGGGCAGTGGGGTGCAGCCTTGAATAAATAAACCAGACATTTATTGCAGGGGAAAGGAGAGAGAGAAGCAACAAAGGTAAATAAGGGAGCCTGGGACAGTCAGGGTTTCCAGCTCTGCCGAGCAACCTGGAGCAGGCGAAGCGGGGAGGGAGGAGAGACGCTCCGGGCTGGCCGCTCCTGCTGCCAGGGCTGCAATGCCCACCTCGTGCTGCCATTGCCAAACCCAACCCTGCCGCTCCCTTTCCTCACCTCCCTCGTCCTGCTCCTGTGCCGTTTTACCGCAAAGCTGCCCAGGGTCAGGATGAGGGAGGACAGTGCTCGGGGCGAAGCACGGCGATGAGGAGCTGAGCGGGGTGACCCCGCTGAGTTTTACTGTCTTTCCACAGGGAAGTTTCACTGCAAACCGTGAGCCTGCTGTCAGTGGTGCTGGGTTTCACCGCCCTCATTTCCTAACACTCTGCTTAGTAAATGCCAACGTCAACCATCAGCCGTGGTCCAGAAGGGACCTTCTCCCACCCACCAGACGGAGCTGCACAGCTCTCCCACGCCGTGGGTCCTACAAGCTCTGCTCACCCTGATGTCCAGCGAGCCTGTTCCACTCTGAGCAGTGCCACGTATGAAACCAACTTCTAATTAATCTTGCATTTAGAGGCTGGGTAACAGTCCTGGCCCATCATCTCCTGCTGGAAAACTGCTGCATCTGCAGAGCTGAAAGGAAATAATAAGGAGAACTGCACTCGGAAGCACTCTGCTCCTGTTCAGAGCTGCAAAGGCAGCATTGCCAAGAGCTCCACAATCATTCCGAAGTCCTAAAAACCCCTCAATCACCTTAGGCACTTTAAAGATTCTTCTTCACAGTCATTTAAGACTTTTTTTTTAAAGGCAAAAATTCCAATCTTAACTCTACAAAAAAAAGGCCATTTCCTTCCCTATTTAGACTTTATTCCTCTACCAGAAGACTGCCCATTCAATCAGGTCCTTCCTGCAACCATCAGAACCTCTCGCCTGTTCCTCTTTCTGTTTCACTGCTTGAATACCTTGTGGGCTTTGGCACGACTGCCAATAAAAGCTTGGGAGTTAATATTTATTCAGGGGAGCGTCACGAAGCTCAGAGCCTACAGAGCCAACCCAGAAGGATTTTTAAGAAAAATCGTCACTTCAGATACAATTCAAATGGCCTCCAAATCTCCAGGAGGCTGCACTTGTCACACAAATAAAACATGTAAACAAACAGCTGCTTGCCTGGTGTGCTGCTTTGAAAAATAAACAAACGCTTTTGTAGAAACGCTCTTTGGAAGGCCATATTGCCACGAATTCAGACCAAGGGCAGCCCACGGAAAGCAGCCGGGTGCTCCCGTCGAGGGGACATTCCAGACGAGCAGATCCCTGCGCTCGTGGTGGGAGGCTGCAGCTCTCCGCTTGCCTCCCGGGGCAGCTTCCACCCGCCAGCCCTACACCCCTATCTGCTTTTCCTTACTGCAAAGCTTTCAAAAAACGACATGTCTTCGACAAACATTTCTACCATCTCATTGACACCGAACAAGCAGGAAAAATACGGCCCATCACAAGAAATATCAGTATAATGTTCCAATTTTCCACCATTTGACAGCAATCAAGTAGAGACTAATGGCTTTCCTCTGTGACTAAATCATTTAGCGACCAAGGTATTCTGTCTCATTCTCATTAGAAAAAAAAAAAATTCCAATAATCTCATTATCCCAATGTGAATAACAGTAAAAATACACCAAGACTAATGGCTCCTCCAGCACTCTCACCCGGCGAGATGGCTCAGGGAGGGTTTATGGCTCGGGGTCTGCGCGGTGCACGGCTGGCGGCGCGGGGCTGCTGCTCCGGCTTGGTTTCAAGCGAGACTTACGCTCTCCCCGCATGCTGAGGACTTTTATGTACTACTTTTAACTAACTTGAATAGAAGAAGAAGGTGTCATGGAGTGTTAAACTTTATGGAAACTCTCCCGGAGAATAACATAATTTCACGGTGCATTACTCTACAATGACCTGGTACTTGAACAATTAATTTTTAAGGTATAGGCTTCTTCTTCCTGCGCTGTATTTAGCTTTCTCCTAAACCATCAACAATACCACGATCCCTTTTCTTTCTCCTTATGATCTGAGGAGACAGTTAAAACCTCACAGCATGTGCTGCTTTTTCACAATTCATCATGCAGAATATTCTGTTTGAAAACTGAGTGAAGAAGAGGAACCAAAATGCTCCAGGATTTACCTTAATTATTTCCAGCTCACGAAGCTATCACCATTTCTCAGCCTACCTTATTTTCTGCTAAAAGTCTTCCAGAGTTTCCCAGAATGCGCTGAAACCAATCTTTTTATCACAGAGTGACAAAACCCCGTGAAACCCACTTGTAGTTCCGGCAGATGCTATCTGAGATAGTCCCACCAAAGTTGGTAGATCACCGGGCGGAATAACTGCTGTGTCAGCCCCAAACACAGAATAAACAGTGACCACCAAAGAAACACGTGAAGCAGAAAACAGCCACGTTTTGTGGCAGCATTAATGGCTCAGACCTGCCAGACGCACCCCCCGAGGCAGGATTTGCTCCGTGCAGCCTCCCGCCGGCATCTCCTGGGGCGCGTCGCTGGGGTTTACAGTGGGTCGTGCAGCGACGCCCTTGCACAGGCTCCTTGGTTCCGAACCCCACGGTCTCACCACCCACCCGCTGCCACAGTCAACTGCCGTCAAAGCCCTTGTGTTTGCAAGGATGCCAGCTGTGGCATGACACGTGTAAACCTACTTTCCACCTCAGAAAATTGCCATTTCTGACTTTGTGTTGTTACGGAGTAATACGTTGACTCTGTGCGTGTCTGCAGTTTCTATGGAACCGTGCAAAACAAGGATCAGCAAGTCATCAGAGCACGTCCCTTCCGACCCATATGCTTTCACGGTAATATTAATCAGGCTGAGAAATAACTTCCTTAATGTTCGACATTATTCTCTTCTTCTGCTACACTAATCTCGTGGATTAACTCTGCCATCTGCGTATTAAAATTAAATATTTTGGTCTCAGTGCCCCACTTAGCTCAGAAGTTTTGGTAGTCACCAATAGACGTTCACAGACTAGAAGGCAGGAGGCTTCCAGGGTCAGACCCTGGATGGTATAAAACTGGTTTTGCTGTTACCTGCCCCAGAGCCACGCCAAGAAGTAGCTCCAGATTTGCCCTGTGCCATCTGGAGCACAATCAGGACTAACCCTGGTCCGTGAGGACTGTGCAGAGCCAGGGATATCCCTGTCCCAAAGGGCTCTGCTTCTAGGAGAGACGAGGAGAGACTGGCTCTGCCAGTTGTTGGCAGCTGGAACTGCGCTGTGCAGTTTAAGGAGACTGAGTGATGCATTAAGCAGGGCTCCACAGTCACGCACACCCAAGGCTGGAGGTGGAGCTGGAGTCTGAGGCCACTTCCTACCCTTCTGGGGCTGGCAAAGTTGTCGTGAGAACTCTTAAAGCAAGCCCCGAGGAGTGCAGGGAAACAAGACGGGGTAAACGGCCCATTCCGGACAGAAAGAGACAGGAGTCTGAAGAAAAAGCATTCCTAAACAGCTTCACCTGTGAAATGAAGATGTTGCCTGTCACTCAACGAATGCATTAGTCTATGTAATTATTCTCGGGCTATTCTCTGGCTCTGTGGGCCAAAAGATTCACATCACGCTGGAACACATAAAGCCTGTCAGTCACAAGCAATTTTTCAGTCCAAGTTTTGATGGAAAATGCAATTTACAAAAAGGAATCAACCTTTTCCTTGCAAGACATCAATAAATGACACTTTTCTGAGATGCTCTGGTACCTTGTACGTGCTGTATTAGATGCCTTAACCGTCAGCGTTTCCCTCCTCTCTTGGGATTTTGGCTAGAACGTTTCCTGACGCTCGCGTTCTCCTCTCCCGGGAGCAGTCACAGGACCGAGGTCACGTACAAGGGAATTGTTCCCACCCTGGCAGGGGGAGTTTTACCTAGAATTCAATTTCAACTCTGTTTCAGTTCTAGAGCTACTAAACTCCTCTTCCCCTCTACATTGGCTGCTTCGAAAAATGGGATGCTTGTACCTAAAAGACAGCAGAACAAATCCCTGCAGATCGATCTCCCTGGAAGGATTGGCATGATTTGTTTTGTTTAATCGGACTGCTCTTCGGAATCAATACGGCCCCTCCAACGCAATCGCAGGGCCTGAAGAGCCCCTGAGATCTCCATGGAAATAAAGGTGATAGAAACAGCATTATTCTGAGGTCACGGACACAACGGCCCTAACTACCTCTGCTTGAGACCTTCTGCTTGGCTGTGTCAATACACCATTAGGGACCCAGCTCTCGCCCCTTCGCTTTTCTTCAAAGCCATTACGGGCTCGTGTGACAATTAGCGCGGGGCTGGGGATGGCGGAGCCGAGAGGCAGCTCCGGAGCAGAGCTGGTGCTCGCAGCATCGCTGGGTGAAGCCCTGTGCCGAGAGCCACAGCGGTGATCCCTCTGCAGCGGGGCTGGTGTCCTCGTGTCCCGGCTCAACCCCTGCACGGGCGATCACATTCTATCCACCCAGGCCTCCTCTCTATTTTCCAAAGAACACCTACTCCACGGCCTTCTCTTGCTCAAAGCTATTCAAAAGAGCTGCTGCGTCCTGGTAACAGATGGTCTCTTCTGCTGCAAAGACCGTTGGTTTTCTTTTTCATAGTGATGATGTACAGGTTTCAAAGTGCTTTAGGATCTACTGGGGTAAAAGCGATTATATTTGAATTGATTTCAAGAATGTAATGTACTGTTGTATCTTGGGAGCTTAAATTTAGAGTTTTAAAGCATTGGAAGTTTTATGTGTAAGCAAACTAACACAGGACGTGCAACTAACGCTGTCCTGAATAGAGTCCTACAAAACCAAAACATCTGCACAACCGTTCTCCTCTAACAGAGCTGAGCTGGGAGCAGTTCTACCCTGAACCACGCGCTCCTTCTGGGGAAACTGCCCTTTTAACACCAACCAAAACAACAGTCGTCATAACAGGGCTGACTTCCACGGCCAGCTTGTGCTGTCGCATTGATGGCCACGAACGCCTGCCTGCTCCAGCCTGGCCGTCGTCCTTCACACGAGGGTCTTCTGCTCCTCTGAGGAAACCGCAGGCGAAAGAAGCTGCCCAACAGCGCGGAAAACACAAAGCAAAAATGTCAAAGTTTTAAGTAGAAAAAGCAGCTGCTCCAGGAAAGGAGAAACCCCATTTGTCCTCTTCAAGCCACTTTAACTCCTGAATCCCATTGGCAGTTGTGTCATTTTTCACTATCTCCTGCCGTATGTTCCTGCTATATATAGAAATCCCATCGTGTTACATCTTGCCTTGGTGTGATGCATAATGATGAGGTGGCAGCCAGGTTGACTCTGCAGTAAGCGGTAGGTCACACTATTACTTTGTGTCTGAGACGAGTTTCCTCTGCCTTTAAAGAGGAGATGAGAATTAAGCTGCAGTTTTGCCATCTCATAAAGAAACAGTGGACAAATTACCCAGCTCCGCAGTACTGGTCGGGACTGTTAGTTAAAAGTGACAACCAGGGCTATAATTTACACACAGACTCCGGATTTAAACAAAGTCCCCAGCACTAAATCTTGCATCGTGAGCTTTCTTTTGTATTTCTGACTCATTTTGTGTGGGGAATCGTTTAACCACAGACTTTAACTGCTAATACAGTTCCATGAAATGCAAAGTATAAATCAAAATTACTGGATTGTTCAAACCTTGTCTGAGTAGTTGTTTATATGGCATTTTTCTTCTACTGCTTTTGTATGGCTACAGAGACACCATAAAATTATGATATACGGTGCACATCTCACAAGCATCTTGGCAAACTGTTGCAAATAAAGAACAGCATGCTTAATTATTTTCTTAGTTATAGAAAGCATAAACGTTAATGATAATAAAAGACACTAGGAAAGGGCAGGTACAGTTATTCATCAGATCATGTGGAATGATAAATAAGTGAAATATTTTATAATTAAAGGAAGAAAAATAATCTCTGAAATCCCTTTGTCTCCGTCCAAGATGATCCCAGCCTCGCCTTGAACAAGCACAATCTGAGGACACATCATCCATGACGCCTCTGATGGGACAGACAAAAGGAACAAAGATGTTTCCAGGGAGAAGTAACTAATGTTTAGAAATAACTAATACCACTCGGTCTGGAACTGTAACCTGGAGCTGTGGGGCAAAAGAAAATGCAATGGAAGGGAAGGTACAACGGAAGCTACAAATCAAAGAGCTTCCTGCATATCAAGCCTTTATGTTCATTAATCCCAAATTAGCACATTAAAATAAAGCAGCAGTTGATTAATATCCCTAAGTAACACTTAGAGCTGAGTGAGAAGTTGATGCCAATATACTTGATATTACAGTGCATTAATAAAGACACCTTCTTCCTTTCTCAGAGACCTCTTGGAATTCAGCTCTCAAAGCAACCACGGCGAGCAGAAACGCGCAGCAGAGGAGAACGAGGCTGTGGTCCTCTCTGCACCGACGGCATCAAGGAACGGTTCTTTGGGAGGAAGACACAAGCGCTGCTGGAAGAAAGGCCGCGGGGAGTCTCTCAAGGAAACGGCTCCCCATTCAGAGCACACCCCTTAGTGCAGAAGCTGTCCTGGGAAGAGTTTCGGGAAAATTTCCTAAAGATGAGGGTGAGGCAGCAGAGATCCTGGAGGGGTGAACGCCTTGGAAATGGAACTGGGGAGCCCAGACGTGGGAGCTTTTCATCTGAATCGGGCAGATTCTCGCGTGCGGAGCCCCAAAGCTGCCAAACCCTGGAGCTTGTGGGAACAAGCAAACAGGAGACACCCTGAAAGAGCCGCTGCTGCTCCTGGGAAGCTGCCAACACCAGAACGATGGAGAAGGCACCTGGATTTTTCACATCTCGTCCAAGGATACTACCCACAGCTATTTTTTAAATGGAGATGAACAGAAGCCATGCTGTAAGGCTTTCAGATACTTAAAGCGTTTTAACTAATACTGATAAATTTTACCAGCTGCTGCCATTCACCTTGTCTGCAAACACTGACATACTTCTAAACCCAGAACACAGCACAAGAGCAACTTCTAGAAGACATGACATCTAATTTTATGTGGTTATCCCTTCTACTGAGCTCAACAGAGCCTAATTTCCAGAGAGCACCTAGTCCTGAATAAATAGAATGTAGAACACATAAAACAAAGATGTAAAAGTAATTTAGGATAATTGAGCAACACACATGGTTATTAAAGACCCCAGATCTGATTCTCCGGCAGCATTAGAGAACTGACAAGAGTAAGTTCCTGGAGCGGCTGCTTCACACTACGCGGGCTGCGCCGAGCAGCCTGAACAACAACAACAAAAAAGAAAATTCAGGCCAATATGTCATCATTAGTTTGGAATTTCTGCCTTTTACTTCTTATATAGATTTCACAGTGCCAATATTCTTCCTGGCGGCATGTTAGACAAATTAAAGTGACAAAACTCAGTATGGAAATTAAGATCATTAACATATTAATCAAACTGTCGATATTATAAAAACGAGCGTGAGCCTGCCAAATAATCATCTTACTAATGACTGAAGGCCACGGCTTGTGTCAATTAGTGCTGGCCCTGCTCCCCCGCCCCTCGCCCACCCCCAGCTGTCGAAGGCACAGCCTGGTTCACCGCGGCAAAGGCTCTCTTGTTAGCGTTGTGGGATGATTAACTTGGTATTTAATTGCTTTGTTTTCTTACGGAAACTCTGTTCCTTAATTATACCAAGCTGACAATTAGTACAGCAGAGAAATCTTGCATTTCCGTCTGCCAAGCCCAGATTCTTAGCCATGCCCAGGGAAGGCTTCGCCAGCCTCCCAAGCGCTCCAGGCTCCGTGTGCGCTGCGTTGCAATCCTACACATACATGCAGACTTGTTGTTTTCTGAAAAGGGTTTTTCCACAAATCCGTGGGTGTCAAAGTTGAATATAATCGGCGCTTTCAAATTTACGTTGGTATTTCTCTGAATGTTCTCATTTCAAAATTTGATGGAGCTGGAGTAATGGAAGCAGAACTTCCAGTAAGAAAACGCGCTTGTGTGGAAAATTTTGACTGTGATTCTAGCCAAAGACAATCATTAAGCATTTCCAATAACAATACAGTACAACATTTTCTTGTAAAATGGGCGCTAGCAAGTCTGAAGCAAGTTTTGCTCTATAATTGAAAGTGGAGGGATTACCATGTGCTTCTCTATCAACTGATATTTACTTGTTTGTTTGTGAGCTGGTTTTACAAGCGGGGCACTAAGTTATTCATTACAAGTGCACAAACAGTTCAGCATTTGCATGGCCAGCTCCTGACCTAGCGCTGTTTGTCTTTACTTCTACAGCTGAGCTACAAACGCTTTGAAAACAGGGCTTTTGACTCGAGACTGACAAACCATGGAAGTGAGGATGGCACAGCACTAACTACATGTTCTTTATCGCTGACATTTCCTCCACTGACACAAGGTCACGCAATTAATGAACGGCACAGCAAAGCCATGAAAAATGGATATTAATGAAGTGTAACTCTGAGTAATAATGCCATAAGCAACCCCTGATAACAAACACATTCTCCTAATAACGTCTTCAATTATCTTCATTAACGTCTGTCCATGGCAAGATGTGCAGCCTGGCCCTTCAGGCCCATGGACCCAGCAGCTTGGGAACGCACCAAGTGCTTCCTCCAGCTTGGTCAGGGAAGTGCTCGCTGATGGGTAGCTTAAATGATGATAATACGCATTTATCTTAATTTTTCGGTAGCATATGCCTTCATGCCATCAAGAACTTAAAATCTGAATCAGATTGCTCGCATTACCCAGGAGATGTGTGGGCTCCGAGGAGACAGCAAACAGTGCCTGTCAGATGTGTGCCTCTTGCGTTAGGGATCTGCCGGTGCTTCCAACGAGGGCCTGGGTCCATCACCAATGCCCTGCTCCCCGCCCCGCGCGGAGTTCAGCTCCGGTCCAGCTGTTTCTGGCACATACCCACATCACATTCCTGCTCTTCCTTTTAGAATGAGCTTCTGAACGATGCCAGACGGCAGTTCTAGGAAATTAAATCCTTTATTCAGAATTTAGCTCAGCATGGCACTGACATCTTCTTCAAATTGGCTTTCAAGTATTTGAGTCCTATTTCGGAAAGGAAAATTTCCAAGGAGAGGAGAGGTTATCAGTCAGCAAACCCTGGTGAGGCCTGCGACAAAGAAGGAATAATTAGTACTTTCTGTAAAAGCATCTTTTAGGACACAGCCATTATCTCTATTCAAGAATGAAAGTGAGACCAGAATTTCTGATAATACTTTGAGCCGTTTACTGTGAGCGAAAGACACAGAAGTACCAACGACCTACCCTCTTCTCACGAGCAGCTCTAGGCCATTTACAGCTCACACAGGATGACATGAAAGACAGAACAATACCAATTATTTTGTCTGTTTGCTAACATTTGTTTCAGTTCTAGATTTTTGTTGACTTGAACTTATGGGTTAGGACATTTTGAGTGCAGGGAGCAAACGTTAGCAAAGCTTCTGAGGAAGTTCCTTACTGGCTATTTTCAAAGATATTGTTCTTTTTCATTGCCGCACATACAAACCCAAAGAATTTTAATGTTTACAAATTCAATTAAAAGCTGTGTAAAATCAAGTCCAAGTATGAAGGGAGAGAAGCTATGCCAGCACTTCTCTTCTCATGGAGCTTGCTTGAAATCCTGTGTAATGGGAAGGAAAACCTGAAAGAGATTTTCATGTCATCACTGAAGCCTGGCCTAGATATTTTTTTAGTAATTTAAATTTAATAAAGCCATCATCTGTAAATTTGCTCTCCTCTCCTTTGAATTGGAAAACATTTAGTCTCAACCCCTGCAGCCCGATTGTGATCATACAGAAATGTTAATGAGGTTCTGTCTCAATCTAGTCCTCCCTGGTGCAAACGGAGTAAGTCAGTCTTTTCAACTCAGGAACCTCATTTATCTTCCGCAAGTTATTCCGTTGTTATTATTACTACTCCTGTTTGCCAGAGCAGCGACAGCTGAGACGGAAGGTGCAGAGGAGAAAGGAATAGTGCTTTCATGGCAAGGGAGTTAGTGGTAGAGTTTCATAAAGTTTACCCACATGCTGAGCCTATAGTAACGGTAAGAAAGGACATTAAGTATAGTAAACAATAAAAGACATTAAGTATAGTAAAGGTGGAAAATAACAGTCAGGGCACCAATGCATTAGAAGGCACTGTCAGTGGAGGGGATGAACCCGACAATTAGGCCAGATCAGAAGATGTGAAGATTTAACACAAGTAATCATAGATTTAAGGGACCCAGATTTAAGGACTTAGCTGTACCAGGGGAGATGCGAGGAAGACACCAAGCACTTTCCAACAGCAGAACATGATACAAACAGGTAGATGCTTGGTCCTTGGTTACAGCGCCTTCCTTGGAACCGTATTTATGCATACAATAATAATTTACACCTTTCAGGTTATAACCTGATCCAAACTCTGCTGCTCAGCACAGCTCCAACAGGCAGGAGGTGCTGCAGAGAGCCTGACGCTGCCCAGCCTCCCGGCATTCCCACGGCATTCCTGGCTCCTTTCAGGCTCCAGAAGACGGTCTGATCCTTGCCAGAGTCTCTTACAAGATGAAAAACAGCAGAAGAGAAAGTAGTATTGTGGGTAGAGGAAGAAAGGCCAAAATAAGTAATTCCACAGGGCTGAATTGTGTTATCCACATGCATCTATTGTAGTGAAAGGTTGGACTTGATGACCCTGGAGGTCCTTTCCAACCGTAATGATTCTGTGATTCCCTAAGAGGCAGCATTTAAACTTGACGGTTGCACGTGAAGACAAGAAGTGGTGGAGCATCTGACGGGGTGTGACACTCCAGCCCTTCAGATCCCCGCTCCCATCACTCCAGTGCTGGTACCAGAGATGGCTCACGGCCGTGCGCACTGGTACCCTCCTCACTGCACAAGGAGCTGGGATATCGGGAACGTACAGGCTTGTCCAAAGTATTTCTCAGCAGAAGGAGGATTTAGCTTCCTGAGCTGCAGGCTGCCAGACTGCCCTTGTTCACTCACATCAATCCGGAGGGACGGCAGCGAGCGGCACCTCGAATGGACGCAGAGCTCGTGAGAGAAGGTGGCACAATTCCTGGGGGCAGCTTTGCTTTGAGGGCTGAGGAAATTTGGTGTGGCAGGGACAAAGAACGGTTCTGCAGAACCCGCAGTGAACCCTGCCAGCCCCCAGCCCACGGCAAGCTCCCGTGGCAATGCCCTCCCAGGAGGGTTATTTACCGGTAAACGCTGCAGAGTACAAGCCGTGAGGAGGGGCTGGATGTCAGCTCCCAAAGCCAGACTGCTTTACCGGCTTTGCAAAGGCATTTCCACAGAATACGGAACAAAAGGATTAGGAAAAGGTGTGAATAATGCACTTCTGCCCCGTCTATCCCCAGTTGCTGTAACAGATTGGTGAAATAACTTCATCCACCAGTTTATTAACAGCTTGCCCTCTCTTGTATCTCACCTCCATAATGAGATAGAGCAGATATGATGGATTACATTTTGCCTCCTGCTTCCATCCCGAAAGAATTATCATTTCGCTCTTCTCGCAGTCTCGTGGTTTGGCTGCCGACAGCCCATTAAGTGTTGGGAAGCAGGAGGGGGAGGATGAAGCCATGTAATGTAAAAGGTAAAGGTCCCACTGAGAAAGCGGTTTTAATTTTCAGACTGGAAGATATGAAATTAAAAGAGAATGAGGAGATTCTCTCTCTTATATTTCATCTGGCAGTACCAAGAAAAACAGAAAAATCCTATTGCAGGGAGTACCTGAGCACGCAGATTTAGCGGCAAGACTGCCGAGGGCTCGGAGCCCAGGCAGGCAGTGGCCGTGAGCCAGGTTAGGTTTCTCCCCCTGACCAAAACGCCTTATTCCGCAGCTCTGCCCCAGCACAAGCGCCCAGAGAACCGAGTATTCCCAGAGCCATACGTCTTGCCCTGCTCTGACAAGAAGTACTTTACACCATCCCTCTTCGTAAGAGCGTAGGAGTTTTATTCACACATCAGAACGGATCTAAAATGGAGCACACGCTTTTGTGCACCTTTCTTAAGCAAAGCCCTGAATAACAGAAATTAGGGGCTTTTTTTCAAGCATATTGAAGGCTTCAACTGTTTTAGCTGTATTAGAAAGATCAAGATGCTTCAAGATTGCTGGCGTATCATGATGCCACTAAATACCTGGTTTCTTTTCCACGGAAATAAGCGACTGCCTGACCCCAATTATTATCTCATCAGTCATCCAAGGAACTAACACTCACAGTTCTTGCCCCTGCTTAAGAAATAATTTTAAATTTGCCAAGGATGCTAATACAGAGCCACGCTGGAACGCAGGTAATTTGGGGTGTCCCATCTCATGCAGCAACGGTTGGTCTGGAACCTCCCGGGAGCATAACCAAGTACTTGCCAACACAACTAAGGGCTCCACAACCCAGCTCTGAGCATTTATTTTTTTTTATCCTTGAGCAGTAAGTTTGTGTAATTATATGTTGGGTAAAGACATGACAATTGCCTTTTCACTTTAAAGTCAGTCTAGGAAAATGAAAATTCATGAAGTAAAAATTAATAAGCTTCATGCAGCTTCAGTACTGACCTCTGTTTTTTCTTTCTCTTTGCCAAGAATTTGTTACAGGTTCTGCTACCAAGAGTTCACTCTTCCCTACAACCAGGAAAAAGCATCAGAGAACTCATCGTACCTTGTAGCAACAAAAATCTTTCACCCGTCAGCACTGCAGTCTTAACAGCTCACTAATGTTTTCTCCTCACACAATCTTTCCACTTGTTTTAAAGCCTAATGTGAATGATGGGGCTGGTCACCATTAGCAAAACACTGTAAGTGAATATCTGATGGGTTCTCGATGGCAACTGTATCTGAATGGGCAAATTAAATCATAAAACAGCTTTAGCTTTCAATAGACTTGATGAGTTGCTCACTACAAACCAAGTTATAAAAGAGGAGAGGCTTGGCTGACTTCGCTTATCAGACACCTTTAATTTCCATCTTCAGAATTTCATGCTGTGGTGAGAAGATGAAAGATATTGATTTTGCTCGTACCTACGACGCAGGACAAGAGCTAAATTTGATTTCAGTTACCCTGTGTCCTGTGCAGTAAGACAAATTAAAACCAACAGACAAGGCTGCCCCGGCTGAAGGTAATCCCAGCCCTTCAGTCCCACCGAGAGGCACCGGCTGACCCGGCGCTGCGGGTACACGGTGCCTGCTGGGCGCGGACGCACACAGTGCCTCCAGGAACAGCCTGAGTGCTTGTCCCGGCTGTTCCCACGTGCTGCAGAAGCAGGCTGACCTCTTCTCTGGGGTATGTTTTCCTCCAGACCATAACCCAAGCTCTGCCCTTCTGCTGTTTAGGTCGGTTATGGAGGACCCCTCGACTGGCCTGCTGTCATCTTTCTGCTGAGCCCACGCTCCCCTGGGCCACGCAGCCATCACCGTCCCACCCGACAGCCCACCCTGGTCCAGCACAACCATGGCCACCCTCGGCCCCTCCGCCCTGGCCCAGGCGCTGCCCCTTGCCGCTGCCGAACCCCCGCTGCCAGATAGCGAATGACTTTGAATGTCATGAACCCAGCTTTGTAGCTGGGGCTTTGGCTTACGAGGATTAAAGCTTAAACACTCAGATCCTACGTTCTGCGTCTAATAATCCTGTAATAATACCTCCCTAAGACTCAGAAGAGGGAAGGAAATAAAAGGGGTGAAAACAAAAGAAAAAGAAACCAAAAAAAAAAAAACACTTTTGTTTTTAAGTTCTTGAAAAACATGGGTGGGCTGGAAAAGTCTGTTCCAAACTCGCCCCCATGAGCAGAGCAAGGGATGAGACAAGAGCGGAGGAACTCTGAAAAGACAAGGAACCGACTTTGACAGATGGATGCAAATTTGCCTTTCAGTGCAGGAGAACAGTTGATTCTAAGGCATGAAATCAAATTAGTGCATCTGCAGCTGCCTATGTGTCATCCAGCTTCATATTTTACACACTAAAGACATTTTTTAACCTCATGTTAGCTACACTTCCTTTTTTTTAATATTGCACTCCAGGATTTGCAAAATGGTATTGGCAGGTATTAAAATGAAAGCTGAAGCAAGGGTGCAATCTGTCTCATTTCCCATTGTAACTTGACAGAAATCTTTTTTGGACTCTTTTACCATCAGGTAGGAGAAGACAAACGAACAAACGAGACACAATGTAATTGTATGAGGGGGGACAACCGAACAATAGCATTAAGATATATAATTGACTT
>JAVSBS010015549.1:59434-86809 GCA_033124195.1 Coracias cyanogaster | reverse complement strand
TTGGAAGGGTTCAGGGCACGTGGCACAGGAAAGTCCTCGACACTGCCCGAGAGCTGAGCATCGCCGGGGAAGCAGCAGATAAAGACACAGAGCCAAACTTCACCCCCTCAGACGTGTCCCACCAGGACGGCGCTGAAGGATCTCTTGAAGAGAATCAAAGCCTGCAAGGAGCTCTGGAAGCTCTCTGCTGCTTTTCTCTAAGCATGAGCTGATGAACTCCCTCATTTCGATTCTAACGTGGCTGGAGGACCAGGGCAGGATCACGTCTATACACAGAAACACGTTTTCCTTGTTAAAGACTAATTAAAGTTGTGATTAGCCGTCCACATACAATGTAGCCATATTGCACTACAGCCATATGGAAGTTAAATGATAAATAATTCTAAAATTACGATTTTAAAACAAGAGTGTTGTTTGCAGTCTTGAAAACTGTTAAACTCAATGCTTTTAACTTCCAAGTTACTTGGTGTTTCAAGAATTGGGAACAAGGCAGACAGCACAGATGACTAAAAATTTGTTGTCTGATTTTCAACATCACCATGATTGTACTCCAGCTTTCCACGAGCAATGATTACATTACAGAATACCTGCCTCCAGCCCTCCGAATTGATCAAAATAAAAAACTGAACTTGTACAGTTTTTACAACCAATTCCTGAGGGTTTGGTCAAATTCAGTACAGGATAAAATTAAACAAAGATTGATTTATGTAGAAGGAGCTGTAGTTGCAGGGTTGGTGAATTGTATCTACTGTGAGTGGGAATGGCTATTGCCTGAACACAAATCAGATTAATTGTAACAGAAATAGGAAGGCAAAACGTACAACTTTTTTCCTGTTTTCTTTCAGTGCAAGTACCAGACTAATCTGTGAGCCAAAAAAAAAACCAAGGCAAATACATGAAGGGTGATTGTTTTCTTATAACACAGGGAGACAGCAAAACAAAATGAGGATTTCCCAAGTCCTAATCATTTGATTCCCATCCCTGACGCTTCATTTGTCATCTCCTGTACAGCAGAAAGTCAAGACTTAGTGTGTTACCAACTGAGGAATTTTATCAAACAAAAGGGCCGAGCGCTGGCTCCTGCACTGGAATGATTTCTTCATGCCTCCCTTACAAACAAGGGCTCATCTCTGAGCGATTCAGAAAAAGCAGATGATGCTTTTGCTACCTGCCAAGGAGGATTACCCTAGTGAGCTGCAGGTTTTTGTATCATTTCCTCTAGGAGAGAAACAGAATAACAAACTTTTCCAGAAGGTGCCTCGGAACCCAACAAGGTAAAGGTGGGCGAGGGAGAAGGTGCAAGGGAAGCACCAGCCTTGCCCCGGGGCCGCGTGGGCAGCTGCGCACAGAGCCCGGGGACCTCTGCTCGCAGCACAGAGCGTGCTACGGGAGCGCAGCACAAAACGTGACCGGATGGGGACTTCCCCACACGTAGGCTGGCTGCCCAGGCACGTATTTATCTAGGCTATACATTTGTCAGTGATACCGCCAGGCCAGGGGCACCCCACGGGAAGGGGAGGGCTGGGGAGCGGCACAAGCAAAGCTGTGTGGGTTCTGCAGGATGCTCGGGGGTGACACGGCACCGTCTGAAGGCCGTTACTCAGGACAGAAGGTACCAGCTTTGGGGGAGGCTCTTGCTGTGCTCTTCTAACTTGTAAAGGCCTTGGAATAGTCAAAAAAGAAAACTCAGGGAAGAAGTCATTAAGAGTTGGATCAGCCAGCTACCTGGAGCTGACACGTTACTAGTTCTGCGCCTTAACCCAACCTGAAAAATCAGGGCTTAAATTATTGTGTATTTTTATTGTAGACGAAATCCCAGTTAGGCACCAAGAACTCTCTATGCAAACAAGTTACTACTGCGCAGACTTCATAACTGGAATAATTCCATCATTATGTTTCCCCTGTGAACTGCTCTAGCTTCACCAGTGATATTGCTTGAGCACCAGTAAAAAAAAAAATTTAGTAGGAAATTTCTGCATTAAGACGTGATCCAAAAGCAGCTCTTTTCATGTAGATCCTTCTCCTCTGACTCAGCAATAGTGCTGATGAATAATACTGCTTGCAAAGCACCTCTACCAAGCCTTTAGCCTACTGCAGTACTGGATTATTTTCCCCCATCCCACTTTCCTTTCCCTTGAAAACGCAGTGATGTTTCTGTCATGTTACCATTTAAAACCCCTGTTCTTACATGCGTGTTACATTTGTGACGCCTGCTGTGGCTGCAAAGTGCCAAACAATGCAGGGAGAAGGAGGGGAAATCAAAGCATTTTAGAAATCTCAAGCTTGGCAAAAGCCGTGTAGAATTCTGCTTAGGCTGCAAGTTGGCTTGAGCAAACGGTATCAAAGCACCATCTTTCCAATTGCTTGAGCCTTACTTTTTAAGTTTATTTTTACCGCTTATTGTGGATCCCAGACTGACAGCTCTGAAAACTGTGTCTCTTCCATTTATGCAAGAACAAGAAGCAACAACTCAGCAACAGCACAGGCATCTAATGGACGTGTCCCTACCAAGGAACCCAAACTGCTGACCCGCAACACCCCACGGGAGGTCTGGGAGCCCACCGCCCAGTCCTGCCCTCGACTTTCCTCAGCCTCACTAGTGGCGGTGTCTGTGAGAGGCACAGCCACAACTATAAATTGACAGTTCGGTAATGAACAATTGATGGAAATTTCACAACCAATCTGCTCAAAGTCCATGAGGATGCATACAAATGAAAACAGAATAAAATAAACCCTTAAGTCTCTCAGAAGACCAAGTCCTCCAGAAAGCCACTGCTCTGGCTGTAAAAGCTCATTTAATGTAAATCCACAGTGGAGGGATATTGGTTGCATTCCAATGCCAATGTAAAATTCCCACTTGGGTTGACTTTACAGCCCTCTGACTTCATTTACTAGTAGCAAAGAGACCTTTATTATATTCCTAGAGATGATGAAGATAAGGCTGAAAAACTCATCACGGCTCTGTGATCCCGTGTCTGCAGTTGGACCATGCCCTTGTTTACCAGCAGGTCCAACAGAAATTCCCTGTGTTCTTAATTCATAGGCTAAAGCAGAAAATTGCTATTTCTGTAGCAATCTTTGAAAATAAAAACACTTTTACCTGTAAATCTGTTGGCATAATTGATTTCTGCAGGTTCATCCCTGGCGGTAGATGAGATGTTCTCGTAACGCATCACTTCCTGATATCTGGATGCAAATTACAGGAGCCGTTACTTCCTGAAATCAGCATAAAAAAAAGTTGAAAATACATTAGGTTTGAGAGTCAGCTTGGCTGTCAGTATAATGTTTCTATTACAGCAGCTATCCAATTGGAAAAAAAAAAAACAGCTCATCCTCGCATGTGACAAAAATGAGCAGATAAGTTTACTGCTATGATTTTGGGAACTTTTGACACGTGCAGTATTTACATGTCATACAGAGTTTATTACAAGCTAGAAATTAAAACTTTCCCTGAACCAAATAAAGCCGGTTTGGGTACCCGTGTCCTGGGGGGCTGTCAGTGCTGCCCAGCCAAGCCACAGGGTGCAGCTCTGGCTCCCAAACCTGCTGGGCTACCCCCTGGGCTCCAGTTTGCCATCTGGCCCATAGCCTCCCTGCAGGCTTTGCCAGAAATCCTCATTCCTCCTTTATCTGCCCCTTTCACACACCTGAAAATACCCCTTCTGTTGAGGTGACTGCGTTGGGGTTGGCGTAGCTCCCTCGCCAGGACGTGCCACCAGCCCTCCCGCTCCTCACGGGCCTTGTGACTCACGCGGCACAAAGTGGGTTGAAAAACAACCTGAGGAGCAGCTGGACCTTTCTGATCTGCTGCCTCGTGATGTGCTGTCAAAGAGCGAACGCTCCTCACACCACCAGAGCACATGGCAACACTGACGCAGCGAGCTGCCGAAGCAGCCTTGGCTGCACTTCAAGCAAATCCTCCATTCGGATTAAAACACCCGCGAAGGATGGAACACCTCGTGCACCAGCCACAAACTGGCTCTAACCCCCGGGCGGGAGAGCAGGACTCAGTCAAGTCATTTCCAAAGCCCCGCCGGCGCAGCCAGGGGAGCTGACAGGAGTCGGGCAGAGCGCTGGGAGCGCGATGAGCGTCACCTCAAACCCCGCACGAGCTCCACCAGCCACAGCCCCTCTGTCTGACCTGGACAGCACTCTGGTCTGTCCTCCTCTGCAAGCAGAGCTTGTTTCTGATTTCAGATCCCAGGACGCATCACATAATTGGTGTTTACTTAACTTTTCCGATCTGGGAGGTGTTTTAGGACACTGCATGATGAAAGGTTGCTAGTAAGCATCTTCATTTGTTAGAAAGATCATTGCAGCTAAATTACTGTAATTGCCGAACTTCACACAGCAAAACTAACCTCCTAAAACCCACCCGAGCAGCTTGGTTCAGCCCAGGAAGGGAGAGATGCAGTGTGCTCTGAACCTCTCCGTATAAGAAAAAGCAGGAACCCATTCACAGACAGTTGTATCTGCTTCTTCTGACAGTGCCTACATAAAGACAAGAAGAAACAAAGACAAGAATTTGTCTTAAAGAGCTTTTAAATTAAATCGCTAACTGAAATACTCAATGGCAGCATTAAAACATGGTTAAAGGAGCGTCGCTGAAGCCGGGAGGACGTGGGGAGCGGGCACTGCGCGTTCCGAGAGCCCCCTCTAGTGCGGCTCTCCCCGGCTGGACAGGCGCTGTCACCACCAATACACTCATTTGTTTCTGTGCTGTTGGAATGATTTCTGTGCAACCGTGTTACTCTTTATGGCTATTGTCAGGAGAGGGGGGAAATTTCAGTGGAGTTTAGAGTCAGCTAGTCTGCGTGGCACGTAGGGCGGCGGAGCCCCGCTTCCAGACCTCCCGCTATCTGACATGCCCAGAGATGAGATAAAGATCTTTGCCGTCCTTAGATAGGCTACATCTCATTTGGCAAGGCTGCAGAGAACTGTAAAGATTCCACCCAATCTTGGTAAACAAGTTTATACCCTTAATTTTCCAATGCAGTTCACCTGTCAGATGAGACATTAAGCTCTGCAGTCCCGAGGCAGGTTAATCAAACATGTTTAAAAATGTAAATAAAACACTGCAATGGATGATATTTGTAGGTAGACTGATCTGAATGTTATAAATGAATTACTTTAGGACTTAGAGGCATTTCTGTCATCAAATCACACTTTCATATTTTTATACAACTGTGAGGGGGTTTTTTGAGTCTCACTAAACTATATTCAGCTTCTTAAAATCTGAGCCACAGCGTATCTGCAGCAGAACAGAACTTGGGCTTAAGGACTTACTGAGAAAACAGTTGGGTGTGATTCAAACTTATCAAGTATCTATCAATTCTACCAGAAAAGAAGGAAATTCAAAAAATAAAATCAAATTACAGTAAAAAGTCATGAGGGAGATTGTGTCTTCTGGGGAAGATCAGTGCTCTCCACACAACCTGCTCCCCCAGACACTTCCCAGACCCAGGCAGTGGGGCTGAACAAGCCCCTCGCTTGCTGCACCCCACAGATTTCTCTAGCCAGACCGTCAGGAGAGACCTCTATTTCCACTCCCGGGGGCGGGGGCTGCAGTCCTGGTGCTCTCCATGGCCTTCACAACAGTTGCTGAACCCCCACATCCTAACATCAACCAAGACACTCCCAAACGGAGGCAGAAGCACCATGTGCAAGGACAGCAGGGCAACGGCTCAGTACTGGCAGCTCTAGAATTTGTGGAGCAGTGACCAGAAGCCACCCCAGACTTCTGCTCTTCACATGTAGGACCCTTCTTTTGTAGCCCAGCATAGGAGGGGATGTAACAGCTGGCACTCCTGCAACTAGTCAGAGATGCCTTAAGAGGGCTGTCTAACCAAAAAACTAGTCTGTGCATTTCTAGAAGAGCTAGGGAAAAAAATGTTCTCTCCCTGAAAACCTTTCCTTCCTCAGGACTTTCTCAGAGACTCTTCAGCTGAGAAGAGCTGGTCCCAAGAGTGCTCTCCATCACTGTCCTCATCACAGCACACACAAAAACCTCGCCATGAACTCAGACAAGCTGTCCTTTTGATTTGTGAGGCTCACAAAAGGATCAAGGCTTCAAGCTGCTGAGAAGGATCACGTTATGATTTCTCCTCTTATTTTGCTGCTGGAAGGAAATATTTTATATTCCTCTGAGTCTCATAGCCAATCTTTTCTCTGTTTTTTTTTTACCATTATGCCAATGAATAACTACTAATTTCTTACAGACACCTGAGACCCCCAGAGGTCATTAGAGCAAACAAGTTGTGCAACAACAGCTTTGCCATCTTCTCCTCTCTATCTTTTCTCCTTATTTTTCCAGCATTTTATTTACTACCTGTTGTCTACATACTAAGACATAACCTCTCAGCAGCAGAAGCCTAGAGCTTTGCTTTAACAGCCTACAACAAGGCCCTGGCCCGAGCCTGGAGACACGACTGCACTAAACCCACACCAAGGCCAGGAATGAAGCAGGTGGTTCTGCAGCCGGACTGGGTTTTGAGCACCGTCCTCCCCCCACATCCACACCCCACTGCACCGACCTTGTGGGCAACCAAAGAGCTTAGGAGCAAAGACAGACAGAGCACGTTCTTGGTCACCGACCTCCTGAAGTCCCGACAGGGCTAGTCATCTTTTCTGATGGTCCACCCAAGTGCGCACACTTTGCAGCCGTCACTCAGCAGCCTTAGATCTAACCCGCTGGGCATCTCCATTGCAGTGAGCAGTATTAACGTTGATGTCTGTGTCACAGCCTCTCATCAGGTCTAAAGATGAACTGCACTGGAACAAGTCACGCGTTGGCTTATCACTGAAGCAGGGCCTAACTATCACAGTGCCAGAGACCCCTCCCAGAGCTTGGAGAGGCGTGAGCAGTTGTCCGAGGCGAACCACGAGGACACAGATGCTAAATCTACAACTCAGAGCTGTCCCTCGGCCAGATTCTCAGATCCCTGGTGTAGGGTTTTTCCCAGTGGGCTTTGCGTGACTAATAAAGACCCAGATCTGCCTTTTGTACTCGGAAGCATTCACCCTCTGGAAGATCCATGGGTGTCAGCTGTTGGAGGGCACATCAGGCATTTGTACAACTTGCACCAGCTCTACAGGCCACCACGGAAGATGGTTTATGTACCTTCTAGAACAAGGTTGTTTGTAATGCTGGGATTTGTTTGACACTCCACCATAGCCAGCTGAAGAGGACTTCTCCCTTCTGCCCCAGACACTTTCCATTCACAGCTCACGTGGAAAGTTACAGACTTCAGAGCCTATGTCCATAGACCAGAAGTCAAAAAAGACGACAGGAAAGGGTGCTGGAGTAAAAAGGAGGCGACATTGCGAAGACAGTTAAATAAAAAGTCTGGTTTTTTAACAGTTCTGTATAGTGCAAATGTACAAAAACAACCCACAGCAATATGGGTAAAGGAACATTTGTCAATAAGAAAGAGAATAAAAGCAGGCACTAAAACAACAGAAATAATGACTCTACTTTCCAGATTTTGATTCTAAAATGTCTGGTGCCTCAGGCAGTTATCTGAAAAAAATCTTCTTCAGCACAGAACCTCACTGTTTCGCCTCAAATAGTTGTAGTTAACAAATATTGTGTGTGCGTGTGCACATGAGAGCCGCTGACAGACAGCCTATAGCTATGAGGAGAGATGGAACTGCCGAGAGGGAATAGAAGCAAAAGCAAAAATAAATATTAGAGCAATATATCTTAGGCTTGGGAAAAAAAAAAAAATTCCTCTCTCTTTGTCTTTCATTCCCTGTCTGAAACCTTGAACTGCACCTAAACCACTGCTGTGCAGGAACACTGTGGAAATCGCCTCCTCCACAAGAACCATCTCACGCTCAGAAGTCACCATCCAACCTGCCCGTCTTTATCTTCTGAAGCACACAATACCAGATTTTTCTCAGTAGTCTTCGCTGAACCGCAGTGCCAGTTGCTGCGTATCTTCCATGAGAAGATTACCAAGAGAAACGGGAAGATGTTACCACACTTCCGAGATCAGGCGCATCCGACTGGGATTCCTGCAGTCCTCTTGTTGCTTGTGATTTCACCACATGGCCAAAGCCAAGTGGTCCAGCTAAAGCTACGAACTCCGTCTGTGTTTTAACTGTGATGGTTATAAAACCAGACCGTCAATATTTAAAGAATAACCATTGCACAGCATGCTTCCAGATGTTCCTGCTTTCATTACTGCCTTATTACTTAAAAAGTCAACAGTATGTGATATATCCAATATGTAATCTACTCTGACAATCATCTAGATGCTATTCTCGGGTGGGAGTGTCACATGAGACAAGTCTATTATTTTTTTGCACAATTACTGAAATGAAATCTGGGTTTAAGAGCTGCCAGAATGCAACAAGTGAACATCCTCAGGCTGCAAGGTACGGAAGAGGCAGTGACAGTGACAGGGCCAGCCCACTGCTCCCAGCGATAGGGCTCCTTCTAACAGCCAGTCTCCGGGGAGACGAGCCAGCCACCACCAAGGAATCGCTCTGTGATGCTGACACTTTTCATTTATTGCTATAATATTGCTCTTCTGTCCAGTTTCAAGCCACAGAGGAAGTCACACAAAAGATATCCTAAAGCAGAGCTCAACTCCTTCAGAGCTCAGAGATGCTCCCACCTGCTTGTCCAGGGGATCTCTGCTGCTGGTGAACATCAGAGGCCTCCAGAGGACATCAGTGATGCCTCATTAGCAGTTAATTTTAATCTAGAACCCAAGAACTCCCGTGCCCCTCAAACGCTTCCTGAACAAGCACGCACCGTACAACGCAGCCAGCTGGATAACGGCTCCTACTCTCCTTACGCTCCTGGGAGAAAACCACCCCACATTTTTTCCCAACACAGATATGATTCCAGAGAGCAAAATTCCCTCCCCTGGTGAAAATACTCTCAGATTCCCAGTTTTGTCTCTCCCACCCAACTACAGCACTTCCCACAGAAGCATTTTGCCACTGGTGCAGTGAGGAAGAAGCCAAGGAGGATGGAGTGCTTGTCTACAGCCACCTACACGGGCTGGGCGAGCAGATCCCACCCGTGTCCCTCAGCCTCGCCATTCACTCCAGCATAAAAATGTCTATTAGAGGCCCATTTGTTTCCCTCCATTTGGATTTCCCTTGTCTGAACCACACGAATGTCTGGACAAGCCTGCATTTGATTACAAAATTGCTTTGTATTCCATTTAAGACTGTTTCATCTGTTATCCAGGGATGTAGGAGGACTCTGAGTTGTGTCACCTTCTAGTCTCTGCCAATAATGTCATAATTTCATATGAAACTATGCATACTATTATATTCTAATTTGATATTTAAAACATGCTTTGGCAGACAGCTGACTCCTATTGATGCATTTATCTGATTTTTCCCTGCCTTTTTATTCTGAAAATACTCAGAGGGAATATGTCATATCACATTTTTGTTACACACACTGAATCTACATAATTTCTTTTTTTTTTTTTCTAGAGCTTGGTAAATATATGAGCATATAAAAAAACAGAAAGAAAAATGCCAGGACTACATGCTACAGAGTGAGAACTCCTAGAGCTCTAATCTTAGATACTTGATCTTCATCATCTTCAGTCCCGTCTCTTCAGCGCTTCCTTGTCTCTGGATTCCCCATCACTTCCACCTCAACCTCCACAGACCTCACCAAACACCTCCGCACCGCAGATTTCTGCTGCCCCTAAGGAGCTGACCGGGGGATACACGACCCAGGTGAAAGGCCTTTTGCAGCAGTATGGGAGTATTTTAAAAGGGGATGAGAACACTCCTCTAGAGAACACTAAATACACCTAAAGATGAGGGCTCCTGCTGACCCAGCCTATTCCCACTTCACACAAGCAGCACCAACCGTGGCTGGCATCAACTGGAATTAATTACACTGAAAACACCACAAATGCTTAATATGAAGGATTGGGCTAGGGAACAGCTGGACAGGAGACCAGGAGGCTGCTGCTGCTGCTGGATGGGTGTTTGCAGGGGACAGCGCTGCCGCAGCGAGCTGCCCACCCAGAAGTGACACAAACCGACAGCGGAGCCCCAGCCAGCACTGACATAATGAACATTACAGCAGAAAAGCAATACCGATTCAGTTGATGAAGCAGTTTGCCAGAGGAAAGAGAAAAAACAACCATCAGGTTCAAAAACAGGAGGCTGACTGAATGCAGAGGGAGAAGGGAGCAGAGGAGAATCAAGGGGAAAAGCGGAGCCGCAAACTGGCGGGGCAGAAGGAGCGCCCGTGGTGAGCAACCGGGCAGGGACGGCTCCCTCCTTCCTGGAGAATAAGCAAAACTGTCTTCTCAGAAATAATATTTCTGCCACTTCTAATTGCTCCCGCATGGCTAACTGCCCTAATTCAATTAAGTTTTTATTTCTAATGAACTCTGGTGAAGAGAGCTCAGTTATGAAACCAAGAGTATCACGGAGTAATTGTGAGCCCATCTGAAGGAAACACGTTCATGCTGTGAGCGAGCTGGAACATTTTATCTTCAATATATCAATTTAAAAAAAGTAACTCCGAATTAAGCAAATCTTTCATCTACTTTTGGATATTTTATCTTTGTGCAAAATGTAAATAACCACGCAGCTTTTTAGGGAGCTTCAGAATAACAGCTTCACTTTTCTACCACCCAGTGCTGAGTTTTCATCTCTCCCCCATCACTGGAAATGATTTTTTTTCCAAATAACACTGAATTTTCGTATATTTTATGAATTCAGTGTACAGTAGAACCCACCATATGAACCCAAGGAAGATTAAAAGTGTCATTTAAGTGAAAGACAGTTATGAATGGTTTCAATTAAAGCTACACAAACCCCTGGACTCCCTGGATTATGTTTTCCACATCTCAATATTTGTCCATGATGTGCACACAAACAGCCCTCTGAAGAACCCTGTCCTCTGTAAATTTTCCCTTTTCTTAATCCTGATGTACAAAGCCTGGCCTCCTGGGATATTAAGACAATCTCATAAGGACAATCCAACTTCATATTGATTCTATTTCCCAGATCCACATAATTTGTTGAATTAGGAAAAACAACGGCAAAGAAAAAAAGAAAAAAGTGCGGTTTAATTTAAAATATCACTTCTAGCAAAAAAAAATAAAAACAAATGGAAAAAAAAGGTGATGCCTGTGCACGGAGCGAAACACGCAATATAAACTGACAAGGGAAGAGATGATCATTGTTTGAATAACATCAATATCAGCACAGACACACAGGAATCTGGCAAGGGGCGCGGAAGAGCCAAACTCCGGCTCACACTGATGTACCAGTAAATATTGCTCAGACAGCGAGGGGGAGAGGAGGAGCAGAGGCTTCCTGAGACTGGAGACAGGCTGGGAGACACTGGGAATGATTTCTGCTCCAAGTCACTGCTGGGCAGCAAATGGGCAAATCTAATTAAGGGCTTCCCAGCTCCTCTATCTTCCTTCCCCCACCTCCTCTTTTTTTCCACTCCCTTTTCCATCTGGATCATCGCAGTTAACTGAGGTTTCAGGTATTTTCTGCTAATTGTTTAGGTGTAATGCAGCCTCCCTCAGAAGAGGGCGGTCAGCGCTGCTCGCCACGGAGCTGAGCTGGTGCTCTGGAAGATGTGACAAGGCAACCGACCCACCGCGCCTGCCAAGCACACCACCCTGCTCCGCACCGGCCTCCAGACACAAGCCAGCAGGAAAACAAGGCTGTGGGGGAGAAGAAGTTATGTGCAGCGATGAGCACTCCAACTTCTGCCTTTTATTCTGCTATCAGTGCCAAAAAAGATGGCAGTCCTACACTAGATTATCTGAGAGGTCTTCCTCTCAAAAGACGTCCGACTATCTTCCCCTTCATGATGTTTTATGAACCAGATGATCCTTGAGGCCCCTTCCAACCTGGTATTCTAGAAGTTTGGGGATAAAGTTTAAAAGCCTTCGCCTGCCTTCTTCCTTTGTGCCCAAGGACTTCTCAGCCCGTTTGGTCCTCGTTTCTGGTCGGCAGAGCCAGCCTGGCTTTGCTGCATTTAGCAGGGCCTCATCCCCGGCTGCAGAGACCTGGCACCAGAGGAGAGCCCGATCCCGGGATTCGTGGGCACATCCCGCCCGTGCCACCGCTCGACCACATCAACCCTTCTACCCAGCTACCAGCGCGGCAGCAAACCTCAACCACAACCAAAAGTTCTGGCCAGAACTTTTAGTTCAGAATACTTAACAGTTGACATTTGAAGGGGTAACATGACAATTAATTGTGCTAAATCAATTACTGATTATCAATATAGCACTCAGTGATGTATAATTAGTATGTAAAAGATATATTTAGCTGTAGATTATACTAATAATAAGGGCTACATGAGCAATAGCTGTATAATTACATTTTATGAATACAGGAAACCTTTGAGGAATGCTCTGCAATTTAATTGACATTTAACAAGATAACTACAGCAAGTTAATTAGAAATTATATGCTAAAAATATGAATTAACTTTTAAATAATATTTTAGCTCGCTGCAATATAACTACAGTAGCTCGTTTTACGCCAGTGAAACACCTAAATGAAACAGTTCTTTCAAATACCGTCTAATTCATTTCTCACAAACTAAAGCCTGTATTATCGGCTTCTCATTCTGAATCCTTTTTGGTATAAAGAGGCTGAGTTGATCAGCTTAGTGAAAGACTTATTTTTTACGGTCCTTTCATACTTTTTAAAAAATGAGATTTCTCTTACATTTCTATCAGCATCCAGAGAAAAGATTTCAGTTCAGCTGTGCCTTCGGCTTTGAACCCAGAACAAAAATGCAAAGTAAGGCACTGACAAGCAGTAGGCTCCCTGCAAGGGGATACATCAGGGATTCTGACAGCGCGAATACAGCCAGAAATTTGGAGAATAAAACAACTCTGAACCGGGTCTGATGTGGATGGGTGTAATCACAAAGAAAATATAATAGCAGGTTCTTAGCACAGTGCTGTTATTTTTAGATCTAGGTAGGGTACTGCTAAGATGATGGAAATCTGGCTCAAAATTAAGTTTGCGAGCGGTTCTCAGGGGAGCCGCGGAGCCAACGCACAGACACGGGCCTTTCCCCCGCCTCCAGCACGCGGGGCTGGACGCTATCGGCAGAGCTGCGAGCCAGGGGACCAGAGAGGCTCCTGAAAGCTGGCGAGGACTCGCAAGTTAGGCTCTGAGATGAGTGTCCCGAGATCCAGAGTCTCTGCAGTTCAGCCACTGGTATTTTTTTTTTTTCTTGTTTTGCAAAAGACTCTTCCCACCCACACATCATTTTGGATTTGGGGTTTTTTTATTCCTCCCTGCCCTGCTATACTTTCCCAGTAAGTCACCTAGAGCTCAACTCATCTCCACTGAGAGCTTTGTGGTTCATCTGACTGCGTGGAGAGGGAATTAAGTGATTCAGAGGAGCAAATGGACTCCCATTACTAAGAGAAAACGGTGCCATTTCTCCTGCCTCTCGCTCAGCATGTCCCAGCAGACTCCAAGGTCTCTCTTGCAACTCCCGCTTGACAGCATGCCCTCGTTAGCATTCTGGACCAGGTACTCCAGATTATGTATACACAGAGCATACATGATTTAGTGTCCCTGCTCTTGAAAATGTCGCTTACTTCAATATATCACAGGAGAAAATGGAGAAAACAAGATGATAAAGCAGTGAGGGATGGGCAAGATGACCTGATCTGCACCTGAGATTGCAGCACTGTGCAGTTAATGGAAATTGAGGGGCTGTTTTTAAACCATGAAAGCCAAGCACAAGCGGAACACTTTGGACAAGAGATACACCAACTCTAGCTGGCCCAAGGCCTGATTCTGCATCTGATTAGAAGTTAGGAAACCGTTTAAAATAAAGAGCAAAGTCAAATTGTTCCCAACCTCCCCTCTTAATCCAGAAAGGGTATGAGAGCAGAATGCCAAAGAGTTACACTCTTCAAGGGTTGTGTATTTTCCTGGTTATAAACCCTGCCCAATGGTCATAACACCAGAGGAGACAAGAGAGAAGAAACAGGAAAAATGCATCAGGAAAATGGGATTTCTGGAAAAGAGGAGTCTGCAGTAAGCTTACCTTTGCCGCAGACTGGGTCTTCAGCCATAACCCTGACGGCTTCTGATGAAGCCCAGGTTGCTAACTACAGAGTTCCCGCTGAAAGAGTCTTTCCCCCCTTGAATGCTAACCACCATAGTTAAAAGACATAAATAATAAAAAAGAAAACAAAACAATCAGAGCCCTTCCTGCAGCTAACCCGAAACCCTCCAGCAAGCAGGGGCACAAGCCAGGTCTGGGGATTTATCTGCTCCGCGGCCTCAGGTGAGATTACTCTCGGTAAGGTGCTGCAGCTGGGTCTTCAGCAGGACTTTAGGTCTCTTAAAGAGGTGCGGTTCTTGCTGCAGAGTTTTCCTGCATACCTAGACAGCTGGGGAGGATCCATCTGCTGTTTCTTCCCAAAACTCTCCCCTAAAAGTAATGACGGATCCTTTCAGGACAATGGGGTTTTCTCCTAAGACCTATGAGGGAGCTCTGGACGTTTTACTGAGCTTCTCTGTGAAAAATATTTTAAAGAAGATAAAGTACATGTTTATATGGGTTCCTCTTTTTACTTTCACTTGGGCAGTAGCTTAGTCAAGATTGATTTTTCTGCATGAGAGGGAGAGGCCTAAGGTTAAAAGATAAAAGGGTAGATTCCCTTTAAAATGTAATTTAGATTTTTCTGGTATTAGCTCCAGTATCAGCACAAAATCACTTCCATTTTCCAGGAGCACCTGAGACCCGCTGTACAGCTGCACGCAGGCAGGAAAGATCTCCTCTGGCAAACGGCACAGCCGAGGAGCAGGCGCCTGCGGGACCTGCCCCACGCAGAGCCCGCGCTCGCGGGACGTCTGCCAAACGGGACGCCAGCGACAGAGCTTCTGCTGCGGAACTCGGCTTTGGACTGTTTGTTTAGTTTTGCTGCAGTCGGTGCAGATTTAAAACTGAAATCTTCAGAGCGCATCTTTAAAAAGCTTCCCCGCTCGCCTGCGGGTTAATCGCTGGCAGGTCGCAGGCAGCTCTGCGGTCCCGGCTAGAGAAAGACGCACCATGAGTGGCCTTGATGCCGCGTTTCCTCATCATCCACACGGTGCTGTGAGACTTCAGGATTCCCTCCAAGTCCATGCTCAAGTTTGAGGATCTTCTTATCCAAAATTCTCATGAGCGCTTTTGCTGTAGAGCAGGAGATCAGAGTTCCTCGCTCGGAGCAAACACGCGTTAGCTACCTGGAGTTTGCATTTTCTTGAAAACGGCTTCTTTGTACAACATGTCACAGTGGGCTGGGTAGGAATGGCTGGATTATTCACCAAGAATAATTGAGCTGATACATTTCAGCATTTTTCTTTGAATAAATTATTTGCAAATAAACATTTTCATTATTCGACCATCTCTGATGTTCCATTAGCATTCAGTGAATTATTTATTCAGCAGCTTCTCCCATCAATCACTGAATAAATTATTCGCAAATAAATTATTCTACCAGCTTTTGCTTTAAAGATGTCCCTTTGAGAACAATAGCTTCCCAGAATAGCAAACAGGCAAAGGGAGCAATTTAAAAGGCCTGATTCTCATCTCAGTTGTCTTGGTAGAAATCTGGAGGACTCTCACGGAAATTCCGGGCCTTTTTCCGTATTTACACCTCTCTAAGTCAGCACAGATTGCAGTACAAGACTGCTCCACTTTGCTGAAGCCAGCACAAAGACGTTCAGTGCTCTCAGAACCAAGTCTTTGCCTATATCCTAATGGGCAGGTTCATTTCCAGCTCATGAAATCGAGCTGGATTCAAGTGACATCTAATCCAACCAAGAGCTCAGCTGCCGGCGTGGCCGGGGAGCGCCGGGCGTTGTGGCACTACCCCAGATCTCTCTTCCTCCCTCCCAGGCGGCCCAGCAGCTCCGTTACCGCACCTTCTTCTGCATAATGCATTCAGATCTCGTCAGCACGCCGAGCCCCCGTGTAAGTCTTGTTTGTGTCTGGGCCAAGGAGGATGAAAGCCTGTTGGAACTAAATGAAGGCTACATTTATGCCAATTTTAAGGAATAATTGAGGTGCAGCACAGGGGAATTTGCTGAACTCCTCTGTCCTTCTAACGAGAAAGAGCCTCTTTTGTTAGGCAGCACAAAAAGTCACCCTCATTAAAACAAGCCATCTTTATCAAAACCACATGGAGGATTTATCGTCTCACCCATATGTTGGTGTCTTTCAGAGAAATGCAGAAAAAAAAGTGGGGAGGAGACCAAGTATAGAGCCCTCATTTCAAGAGAGCTAATTATCAAAGCACCACGATCCTCACGTTGATACCAATCTTGGCACCAGGCACAAGGTTGTGGCAGAGTTTTAATAACGCCAACCCTACCTGGCCTGCCTATGAGTATCACCACGATAAATAATTGCTAATTTGCACAAAACGAACAAACGAGACACAATGTAATTGTATGAGGGGGGACAACCGAACAATAGCATTAAGATATATAATTGACTTAATATCAGACGCTCTTCCCCCAGCGAACCTTTCTTCATCCTCAGAGTAATTGTGTAATGACATTTATGTGTAATAGACTTGTGACATTATAAATGACACTTATGTCAGGATTGTCAGGCTGTGACAGCCTCAGAGACAGCTCCAGTGAGAAATTAATCACTTCTGAGGCTTTAAAGTTGCTCATTTATCGCTGCCAAATAAGATCTTGCAAAAACAAGACCTTGCAATGAAACGCAAGCTCCCATCCACCTCACCCTCCGAGGGGTCTCTCTTCCTGGAGACCACGCAGCAATGGTGGCCCTCACTGACAGCAGCTCTCTGCATGGCCACCTACTCAAAGAACGCGACCAAAGACGTCACCATCTTCTCCATTGCTTCCCCTCTCAACGACACAGCTCTTTACAGTGTACATACCTCTTTAAATCTATGCACGTGTCATATATGCATAAATTAGCATCTATGTGTTTCACATTGCCAGGACTGGAGGTCATGAAAGGGTTAACTTTTTTTTTTGTTGGGGAGAAAAGGACATTTTGAAATGTACTGTACATAATGAGTACAAAAAAGAAAAGAGAATCTTCTCCAAATCAGTGTAGGGGTTATTATTAGACTATCAAACTGTCATTTTTCAAAGCATTTCAATTGTCACCATTTTTTCTAATGGCTTCTAAAGCATTATCTAACGCCTGGGCCAAAACAGCCACGAGGATCAAAGCCCGCTGAGCAGCACTAGTCAGGCTGCATGACAAGTGTTTGCAGGCTAAACTCTTCCTACCCCATTTGCCTTCAAAAATATTTGTGAACTTCAAGACGGCTTTAGTTGTATATTGTTAAAGGCACAACTATCCTTAGGATTTTCCTTTTCTTAAAAAAATTATAACATAGAAACATGGTAAGGCAAAGGATAACTCAGTTGTAGCCCTTCACCGTTGCTGCTCCGCCAACACACACACAGCGGAGGTCCCGGAGACACGCAGGGAGATGCGGAAGGCTCCAAAAGAAAACCAAGAAGGTTGTGGTGGATGAGGATGGTAGAGGAGCAAATAAAAAGGAATATAAGGTGGATGACACAGGGAGTGTCCTGCTAAACTCTACTAAGGAATCACAGTAAGATCAGCTTTCTACCAGTGATGTACAAAAGTGCAACAATTTTCCCTAAATTTCTGTGTGCACACATGTAACTACAGTCATGAAAGTATCTATCATGACAAACTTGTTAATGGACATCTCCCTGCAGGACCAGAAAATGAGCATTTCAGCTCTTCCTTCAAGTTACTACCTGGATGGTAGCTACCATCATCTAACCTTCTGAGAGAGAGGCGGGGGATGCTCACATCCCTCAGGCAGGATCTCATGGTGGGAGCTCACAACTGGCCACACACTTTGACATGGAAACCACACCAGTCAGAGCAGGATCCTCTGCCCCAGCTCTGCAAAAACCGCAGGAGCCCGCGGAATGTGTGCAAACATCCACCGTTGTCCCTCTGGTGCAAAATCCCAGCGCTTGGGTGCAAGGTGCTCTGCTCTCCATCCTCCCATCACAGCCAGCTCACGGGATACGGGGTGACTGGTGCACAGACTTGTTCCCCTTCTCTCTGTCGCCTCCCTGCCTCCATGAGGAACGCCCACCCACAGCATCAGGGGCTGTGTCCTCTCCCGGGGCGCTCGTGATCCCCACCACCCTAAGCAGCTCCCGAGCCGGCAGGAGGACAGGGCTGCTCACCGCTGCTCCTGCCCGCTCCAGGAACCCAGGGCAGCGAAAGGCTTCACCTGCAATCCCTCTCCTAATATGCACATAAGATTAGGCTGCTAATGTAACAGATCTTTTTTTTTCAGCCCCAACGACAATGGAATTTACAAACTGATTCAGCTTAACCGAGCGTGACTGCACTAGGCTAATTCCACATTCCTAATTAAATTACATTATTTTCTAGGTGGAGGTTTGCGAGCAGAGGTGAAGAATAATGATATGAGCAAGCCACAGAATTACACGTACATGTTAGATCCAACACTCCTTGTCTAGATGGCAAAATGAGTTATTCTATTTACATCTTTTTAAAATGTCACAGTTTTTTTCCTGTGTTTAATCTAGGGCTTGTTTTTGCACATTCGCCGAAGAGGAAACAGGAGCTATGCAAAGGGAACGGCGCAGCCCTGACTGCAGACAGGGAATAATAAGAAACCGCCACTTCCCATGTACAGAAATACTGCTTTAAAAACAGCAACATTATTGCTGCTCGATGGCTTAGCAAGTTACGGAGCAGTGGAACAGAACTGATGGCAGGGACGGGAAGAGGAGGCCCAAGGCTGGGCTCTGCTGGGAAGAGAGCCCACATTCCCCGTCTGCCAGCCACCTCCAGAAAGCCACCCTGCAAACTCAGCCGGCTCTTTTGCTGCTGCTTTCCTCAGTGAACAAGTGGTTGGAATCCAGCTTTGCATTATGGATGTTCAGAGGCAAAATACAGACGGCAGGCTTAGAGATTTTTCTGAAATGATAAACAAAACTAAAAGAAATGCAAGATCTGGGCATAGAACTTCGTGGTCTGTGAAACCCAACTGCTTTTTACAGGTCCTCACCTTTGGACGGACAGTGAGAGGGTTTGTTAGCTTATGGGTGACGAGTATTAAAACCTACAAGCAAAACAGATGAACTTGTGCTGCCTGATTAAAGGTGCATATTCCCCAAGAGCTCAGGGAGCCTGGATTTCAGAGCCAGCTCTTATGTATTCGGTCTCCACTGCCCAAGTCCGAGAAGTTTCAGACACTGTGATTTCAGCAGGACAGACCTTGCTTTGCAGATCCCCAGTGCGACAGAGCCATAAATACATGACGGCAGGGAGCAAAATCCCACACCCTGAATCACCAGAGTGAGAAAATTGTGGCAGCCAGTGGAAGGAAGGCCTTTGAGCAGATCTGAGAGTGTTGCACATCCCCCCAGCGCTGTTCAAACCTGAGCTCTCTCTTAATGCAAATTGTCTGCACTGGCCTGTCAGCTGTCCAGTTAACCTGTCTCACATGCAAGTACTGGGATTCTGCAGAAGAAAACCAAGGTAGTTTGATTAAACTGTTTACAGATAAAGTAAAAAAGACAGCAAACGAACTTCAGCACCTAACAGGTTTTTCAAAAGTTGCAATACCCAAATCCTGCCTTATTTCAGCCAGGAGCTGAGGGCCTGGTTTGATCACATGAATAACAGGGCAACACAGCCCATGCCCTGACCCCTCTCAAACTGTGGTTAAATTACCTAGAAAGATGAATGATGTGGATACAACAGTTGCACGTGCTGGTGAATCTCCTCTATTCCCTTCGGAATTTACTCCAGAGGTCTCTTCTCCCCATCTAGACAGTGAGGCTTATTTCCAAGTTAATTTCTTCTAAGTGTATTACTCTCTAAGTGTATACTATGTGGGTATTAGGTTTCACAGCATCTACTTTCACGGAATTAAAAGAACTTTTACAACCTGCCTGTCTCGCTCTTACTTCACCCTCTGGACCCCAGAGAGGAGTGAAGGGCTATTCAACATCAGAGCCTTTGACATCGACACTGGAGAGAACACACAGCCAAGCTGAGCCAAAAGCGTTGAATTCACCTGTGTTTCTGAGCTCCTCTACAAGAGTAACGTCGTCAGAAACAAGATTTTTAAAGCCTTAGGGATAAAACATATAGCCCTCAAGTTATATGTGTATTCATCAGAGAAATAACTCGCGAAAGGAAGTTACCACCACATTTCAGCTCTGCTGTATTCAGTCTGTCCTCTTGTAGCTGCTGTTTCATACTTCAAACCATTCTGGCTACCTTCTTTGTAGCATTTGATTCCAATACATTGATTTTGATCATGTACTGAGAATTAGGCAGATAGTTCATTACATTGACTTGGGATCAAGCTTAGGAAGACATAATTGAACCTTTATGAATCTGCAATCTCGTGCAGTGCAGGCGATCAATTATTTTGTTTATCTACTTAAGCGTGCTAATGGGAGCCGAGTAGGGTAGCGGGGAAAGAACAAGGGGCTGGCAGGATTCTGCACCAGAGGAACAACCAAGCCAGGATGAAGTTTGTAGGTGTAGCCGGAACAGAACTTTTAAGCTGAGGCAGGTGGGGAAGAGTATCTATTTTAAAAGCTATGTAAAACAGAACACAAGAATAGTCACAGCAAGCTTCTCTGGGTGCCACGAGCAGCACATAAATGCAGCATCACAGCAGAATAATGAGCATCTTTTCAGGTAAAAAGCACACACTTTAGCCACAAAGGGCCGTACCACAAAGACACCCATCTAAGGATGCAGACAGGCACTGAGTGGAAAGTACAAAAGCATCTGAGCCGACCAGGTGCCCAATTCTCATGCAAAGCTCCTGCACTTTCCAGAGCTTGAAAATTCAATACTTTTAAGATTCTGGCTGTAGTTCTTAAGTGCTGAGAAAGGAAAAGTAGTAATCAGCATAAATGAGATTGGCTTTCGGAAGCCCAAATCACAAGGTGAAAAGAGGAATGGGTTGCAGGTTTGACAAGGGACGCGAGCGGCTGACCCTGCGGATGCTGGAGGTGAGGGGCCTCCCCGGCTCTGGCAGAGCTCGGCTGCGAGGGCCCCGCCAGCAGCTCCCTTTGCCCCAGGCCGGAGCTCTGCTGCCTCTGCTCTGGATGCGATGGAGGAGAAGGAAAAGGGCCTCGCCCCAAACTCAGCAGCTCTCAAAAAAGATGAGAAGAGCGCAGCAGGGAATTACAAGCGGCCAAGCTCACGGAGGGTCTGATAACACGCCACGGCAGCGACCTGCCAGAAGCGTCTCCACGGACCATCCACTACAGGTCCAGTGCAAACCCGCCCTGGCTCCTGCTGTGCTCTAATTCCATGTCCTTCCCCAACAGCTCCTACCAAACAGTGCCAGGGAAAGGTGACCCATAATGTTCTTTCTTACCTCCAAGCTGCTCCACCCTGCTATGTAAGCCCAAAGCACCTCAAAAAACCACCGATTTTACCAAAACAGTCACTGGAAACAAGCCCCCAAATGAAATGAGTTCTGTGCCTCAGTGTCTGCTCCTAGGTGAAGTTGTTTGTTCCTGTCACAATTTGTAGCTGGAATTTTCAGAAATGACCAAAAGATGCAGATCCAAAGTGTACCAGAAACGGAGCGAACGCATCTACATGTTCTAAAACTTGTAGCCATAATAATCATTATCATTATGTGGTACTGGTATTACTAACAGTAACACGAATAATAATTATTACTGCTATTAGTTACCATTATTATTACTATTATTACTTCCTCTCGTATTAGGGATCAATTCAGCTAGGAGACAAACGAGGCTCAGACTGGGGAGGCAAACGGGAAGGCTACAGACAGAAGGCAAACGCTACAATAAGCAATCCTGTTCCTTTTTTTTGGCAGCAAATGATAAAAGATATCCAGCTGTCCTAGCTCCGAGGAGGGGTATTAATATATCACCTGATACAGTTGAAAAGCTTACAAAAATCTGGTTATATTTTTTAATCATCTTGCATTTTAGACCTTTAAAGTACAAATATGGATTTCAAACATATCAGGGGAACAAATTAACTTAGAAAAATGGCCGTACTTTCCAAGGTTGCACCTGCCATGAAATTGCTCCAAGTTTGCATTTTCCCTGAGTCTCTAGTGTGTCATTACAGCAGATTGATCGTCCTCCTCTCCCCGGCAACTCCCCCATTAGAGGGTTATTGTATGGAAATTAATGGGAGGCTAGAAACATTTCTTTTGCAGCTGCAGTAGTAGAAGTCAGTTTTGATTAAGCACTCGAAACCCGGCAGACTCGGGTGATCTCTTTGCTTTAGTTCCCTCTTTTATTATCACTGGTGTCAAGTTTTGTTACTTTAGCCATTCCCCTGGTAGTCCCATTGCATCCTTGTGTAATAATAGGGGTTATTTTTTACGTGCACGCCTATTTATTTTAAATACCTACAGCCTGATTCTCACTGGTGTAAAGGGACTTTACCCCACCCCTAACAGAGCCGTAGGAATCATTTCAGCTCGTTCAAAGGCCTGTTTAGGCTGGCTGAGCGGAGGAAGCCCGAGGTGAATGGCTGTCGGGCGCGGGGATACAGCTCTGCTCCGTTACCCCAACAGGTGCCGTAGCTGATGTCACGTTGAACGTCTGCCTGCTCTGTCTCGTATTCATCTTGCTGCTTCCTACCTGCCCAGTTTGATCCAGTTCGCATTGTCAGCTGGCAAATAACAGACATACAAAGTGGCTCTTATGAAAACAGCCCTTATTTTTTAAAAGGCAGATATTAATCAAAGCTATGATGGAAGAGAGGTTGTAAGATCCTTGTGAAATGCAGGACCAGACACAATGCTCAGAAGACAGCTCTCTGCTTCTTCTATTGTCCCGACAGTTTTTCTTGCAAACAATGAACTCAGTGGGTATAAAAACATAGGGAGGGAAGTTCCTTTTAAACTGATCCCACCACAAATCACGCAATAATTGAAAAAAATGAAACTTCACACTGTGTCAGCTAGAATTACAGTCTTGGAGCTGAAAAGGAACCCGGAGTCATCCCGACTCTCGGTGCCGCAGAGCGCAGCACAGGGCAGGCGTGGGGAGAGCTCTGGTGCTGGCACATCCCCGCTCCTTTCCATGCAGCTCCCGGAGCGTGGCCTTCAGCACAGCACTGACATTTGTCCCTGGATGTAGCACATACCCCTGTAAAAGGTGGGTGTGCATCCCACCTGCAAGGTGGCACAATAGTTGTTGCAGGTTTCTCTTGACTTTACCGCCAGAGAGACCTGGGGCTCGGGGCAGGTCCTTGCGAGGCATCACTTCCCGAACACAAGAACGCTTTTGGTTCAGCACAATGCGGCAGGTCTCTCGCTCGAGGCATGGATGGCTCTGGATGCTGGAAACGGCTCTCTAAGTTTTCATGCGTACACAAAAAGCCCTTGACCAGACTGCCTACCTGCTGTTCACAAGTCACCGTTCAATTATAATTTACCACAAGTTCCAGACTAGGAAATTTGTCTCCATTCCCCGCTCCCAGCACAAGGTACCCAAATTACATGCCAATAACCACTGATGAAAAAACGCCAAGCCAGGTTTTTAAGAACAAAACACAAAGCAACGCCCAGCGAGGCCAACACCAAAGTGCCGCAGGGCAGGAGTCGCTGCAGCCACAGATGTGCCAGGTACGGCCCGAGCACAGCCCCGGCTCCAGCAGCGAGCAAGCTGCAAGGTGTGCCGAGGACCACTGCTTGGAGAGCTGATTAAGTGGCGCCTTCGGGGAGGAAGAAGAAAAGAAAAACCTTTGAGGGATTATTTATAGGGCTCATAAAGGTGCCTTTTGAATACCCATCAATCAAACAGTCAGTTAAAAAGTCTGCTCAGCACACAAGAGAGTAGAAGGAGTAAAGCAAATTGGATACGGCGTACATCTGAGATGTGCAAGACATCATCCATAATCTTCAGCGCCCTGCTTCACATGGAAAGCACGGCGGGTCGGGGAATGAGAGGTGAGCGGGACGGGGAAGCGCTGAACAAACAGGTGCTTGGCTCAAAACTGCCGTGGCGGTTTCTCTCACTCCCAAAGACAGGAGATGTCAGGAATAAGTTTGAACAACTTTGGTAGGAATAATGGAAGGCAGGAAATAATCTACACAAAAAAGGAATTGAAGATATTTGGGTGGCAGCCAAAGGGCTGCAACCTGCCTTCAAGGAGCAAATAAAACCAGGAGGACAATACTAACAAAGCAGCAGCTGATGCAGACAGAATAAAGGGTAATTGCTGGCTGCGCATATGGCCTGCTAAGGGAATAGACAGCGAGAGGAGATTCACAGGCTGTTACAGAGCTTACAGAAGTTGTGGGTCAACAGCAACGGGCGCACGATGATCACTGATTTTACGGCTGGTTCCTCTGCATCCTCGCTACCGCAGGAATAAACTACTCATCCATGGCAAATGTTTTTTTCTAGCACTCTGTTTCTTTCTTGGTAGTGGCATTTGTAAGTGTAGTATTTCAATAAATTAAGAGTAGCAAAGCAAGGCCCTTTACCGGGAAGCTTGCTTGGTCTAATTTAGAAAATAGAAAGGGCTTTATTTTTGATAAGCAGAACCAAGAGGCAGAAGCTGCCGTCTGAAATACGGTTCCCCACCGCAGCAGCCTCTGCTCGGGCAGCCTGTGTGAGCAGTCATTGTGTGGCTCTTTCTGGCAAGCAGCTACGCCAGGCATGGCTTTACATTTCCTTCCGATGTGACTTATACATTTAATGACAAAGTACTGTACTACAACTTCCCATTTATCACATTAAATAGTCCCAGAACAGCTTTGAGAAACGTATTTAACATGAAGACATCTATTAATTAATAAGCACATTAGTCAGGAATCAATACTCAGTTGATGATATTGTTTAAATTATACATGTACAATAAGGGTATGTTTCTGCCTTCCTCATCTGTTTTATGGCATACATTGAAAATGAGTAGTGCAGAACGGCTTTGCATTTTAAAAAGTTTGATTAAAATTATTTTTAAATAGACTAATCCTATGAACATATTATATTGCATAAAATTAGCCCTGAGCACAGTCAGTTTATCACCTCAGTGTCTTCACAGTCCATTGATTCACCAGCGATCAGGAGCAGTCTGTCCTCTTTACTGCGTTGGTGTTTTATTGCAGGGATACTGTTATCTGTTTCAAAATCCTGAGCGAGGCATTCCTAGCAATTACTTCCTCTTGGTCTGCATAAAATGTGCAGATAATTCTCAAGCTGATCCCCTACTGCCACTTGTATTACTTGAAGATAACAGCAGCAACCTGCAACTGCAGGTCCCTGTCCTCAGAAACGCTCTCGACAACACACGCTCGGACCAGCACCTACGTGACAGGCTCCGCTCTGCATCTCGGACACCGCGCAGGGCTGCACCCGGGGCACGAGGGCTTGGCCTGACACGCTCCCGGACACGGCATCACTTTGAAGACGAGACCCTCGTGGCTCCTTGGGCCTCTCTGTCTCTGGGGCCGCGTGATTTGCCCTTCCTGCTGTCCCAAAGGGATGCTCCCCAGCCCCAGCGCTGCCTCGCCCTGGCAAACCTCCCCTCTAGCTGAGGGTTTCACAAACCACCACCATGGCCATCGTTTTTGCATGGCCAGGTGACAGCAGCCTACATTTCTCCTCAGCAGGGCTGCCATAAAAGGGAATAACTTAACAGAAGTGAAGAAGCGAATGGAATTATTCTGGGGTTTCGTCAATATGGGGATTTGCTTCAGTCTCGCTGCTCTGGTTTAACAGAGCTTAAGTTCTCAGCCTGGACATTCTCAAAGTGGATTAAAAATATTTATTTTACGTTAAGAAGCTGTCTGCTTAGGTGTGAAGTTAATATAATATTTAATGCACTAATATTTATATTAATACGTTTAAAGTATATTAAATTAATACGAGCCATTTACACAAGTAGTTTTACCTGGAAAGTTTTAACTAAACTGGCTGAAGCTTACTTACATGAGTGTACACAAGCCCTAAATAATTTACTTTTAAATTACCACCCTACGTAAGAACACCGGAAGTCCTCTCTTCCTATACATGCAGCTTAAAGTTACTGTTTTTATTAGCATACCCGTCAAAGGAAGCGTTTGTCTGCTTTGCTTTCGGACACCGAGGCCATTCTCCTCTCAACCCTGGCACACCACAGCCGCCTGCTCCGCTACCACAGCAGGACTTTTCGTTTTCTCATCAAGACAACGGGGTTTGTCCGTGGGCATCCCAGCAGCCACCCTCCAGAGCAGAAATGATCCGAACCTGATGATCCTCACCAGGTGATGGACTTACAAACTACGTAAGCGCTCAGAACTGACTGCACATGAACAAAAGCCACAGCAGGGGCACAGGGGGATCTGACAGACCGAACGGAAGGAGCGTCCTTGCCCCGCGCTGCGGGCAGAGGCAACGGGGAGAAGGGAATGGTGGAGATGGGGTTGTCCCGTCAGACAGCCCTCCGCACTGTCCTACCAGCGCTGCGCGTGAGAGGGTGCTCTGCTCCCACCCAGCTCCTCTGCTCTTTCCACAGCTGGGAACCTTGGATTTACACTTTTCCTCGCTCCCAGCTCCGTCGTGAAATGGCAGAGTAAAGGTGAGGGAGCCCAGAGCCTGCAGCGGGTCCCAGAGAAGGTGGCTGAGGAGCGGTGTGGGCAGCAGAGGTGAACCCATGGGCAAGGGAACGTGCTTCAGAAACAAGTGCTGTAAGAAAGTAAGATGCTCTTCAGCAGCCTGTGTCAGAAAATGAGTCTGAGCTGAGCGCTGAGCCCCGAGTGTCTCCAGCTCATGCTCTGTCCCTTATAGCGTATCTACAGACAGACTGGGAGGAATAACCCCACGTACCAGCACAGGCTGGGGGCTTCACTGCTGGAAAGCAGCTCTGTGGAAGGAGACCTGGGAGTCTTGGTGGACAACAGGATGACCATGAGCCAGTAATGTGCCCTTGAGGCCAAGAAGGCCAATGGCAACCTGGGGTGCATGAGGAATGGTGTGGCCAGCAGGTCAAGAGAGGTTCTCCTGCCCCTCTGTGGGGTTCTCCTTTCCCTGCTGTGGACGCATCTGGAGTCCTGGGCCCAGTTCTGGGCTCCACGGTCCAAGAGATATAGGGAGCTGCTGGAGAGGGTGCAGAGAAGGGCTACTAAGATGATTAGGGGACTGGAACACCTCCCTGTGAGGAAAGGCTGAGGGACCTGGGTCTATTTAGTCTGGAGAAGAGAAGACTGGGGGGGGGATCTCATCCACACTTATAAATACTTAAAGGGTAGGCATCAGGAAGATGGGGCCAGTCTTTTTTCTATGCTGCCCAGTGACAGAACAAGAGGGAATGGAAATAAACTTGAGCTCAGGAAGTTCCATCTCAACATGAGGAGGAACTTCTTTACTTTGAGGGTGG
>JAVSBS010015549.1:21868-50032 GCA_033124195.1 Coracias cyanogaster | reverse complement strand
AGGTTACTTACTGCTGGACGTTAAATGGGGTTTGATTTTCAAATTTTCTGTGGGTGTAACCTTTACTTCTCTGGGTACATTTCTACATCCACAATGTGGAAACGCAGTTGAGCCTTCTCTTGTTGCTTTCCACTCACCACAGCACCAGGAACACGTGCCGGGTACAGCACAGACAGCAGAGCAGATCGTCAAGAACACATGAAGTAGCATTATGAACCACAAACCAAACAAAAGCACCTCCAGCACAGACAGGAAAAATCTGTGCACCTTGCGGATCCACCTCATACCTTCTCTTAATGCAGCTGCCAAGGGATGTCACACAGAACGTCTTACCAAAGACCAATAAATATCTAGAACAGGCTTCCCTTACGCAATGAAGTCAATAAATTCAAAGTTCCAATTTCAAAATACGAAGGTTTCAATAACTCTCTTCCTCCTCCTAACTTCACAAGCTGGGAGAGAGGATTAAGACCTGGAGTTTCCATTCTGACTCCATCCTAAAGATGTGTCCAAACGTGAATATAACACCCCATGGGAGTCTGGATTACAGGTACCTCTTGGATTTTGTTACGTACTTACTGGAAAAAGGGCAGGGAGAGGAACTGAAATTGTCTAATGGAAATAGAGCAGATATTATGCTTGGAACGTCCTACCTCAGTAACTCGGCTTAGTACACAGCCCGAGTTAAAACATAATCATCCTGGAGAGAAAATGTAAATCACAGGATTAAATAAGATCATTTGCAAACTCAAATTACCTATCTTGCTTTTATTTTCATTACATTTCTATGCAATCATTTCATATTGGAAAACACCCAGCCACTATTTTTTCCATAATTAATTACTTCCAGTTCTTACACTATTGCACATGCACTAATTCAGTTACATTCTAGTTCAGTTCTTGTTGAAAACACACCTTCTGTGCGAGTCTGACGTTTTAGTGCTTCAACACATTTATTTTAAGTGGCTGTCCACTGATGTCCCTCAATTCCCTATTATATCATCCCCATAAATCATTTATTACTCATCCCAGAATTCATCCAGTAATTTACTTTTCAGATAATTGTATTTTTGTTTTCATATCAAATGCTAGACTTTGCTCCAGTCCTGCACAGCAACCATCTTCTCTAGCAGCTAAACAATCCAGCCAGAGACACCACAGACATTCCTACGCTCTCGCCATGCCTTCGCTTCTTTCCTCAGCAAGTTATTATTAGTAATTAATGTTTTATGTACTTAAACTGCCAAATATGTCGACATCTTTTGCTATCAACAGCCAGATAAACTTGTCCAAGATCCTACTGACATTTTATGGCTGTGTATTTGGTATTATCTTTGCTGATCTTAAACCCATTTTCTCTGTTACTTCCTCCAGCATTTCAGCCACCCTTGCTGCTCTCCGACACTAACAGCACAACCAAAAAGTTGCTACATACTATTTAAACTTACTTCATCCTGATGCTTTCACAATCTCTCGGTTTTTTATCCTTTTACATCCTCGTGGGATGTAAAGAGAGGCAGAGATGGGGTGTATAAATCCTATTACAAGCTCTGCCTTTTCAGCATTAAACAGCAAACTAATAATTTTAACTGGAATTCTAAATGTTTGTATAGCCAAGAGATATCTCAAGGAATATATTTTTTTTTTTTCTTTCAAAGTCTAAAATAATACATATTTTTCCAACGATATTTTCAAATTCCACTAAGCAGTTGAGAAATAGAAAAATCGCTGGAAAAAACAAAGTATTTCTTCTTCTTCTTTCTGGAACTCATACCAATACTTTCTTCCCGTAGCCTCTGTGCAAAGTATAAACATATCAAAGACAAGACTGAAGATCAACATAAGAAGGAAGGACCAAGATGCCCAAGACGGCTACAAGGAACCATCCCAACCTGTATTTTGAGCACGTACTATTCAAATACGAGGAAGACGAGAATGAGGGCATGGCTCTAGAAAGCCGCCCTGTCTACTGAAGAAGCTGCGCTGAAGCGTCACCACTGGTAACGATCACGAAAATTAGTTAAGGGAAGGGCCTTGGTAGTTAAACCTTCCATCAGGGAAAGCTTTGCCACCACTTCCCCTCAGACCTGACCCTTTGCTGAAGACAAAGATTCCGGTGACACGAGGCTGTTTGGGGAGGGAGAGGTGGGTGCCAGGACAACTCTGACTGTTTCTACCCATCACCGTTTCAGGGGAGGCTTAAGAGAGCAGTCGTTAAGAACGGGTAATGATTGCACACTGAAGGATTACCTCTTAAAACCATGAGGATCAATACAAAAATCTTTCTGCTGAAAGTTCCATTGATAATTTAAGACCCCAGACACACAAAGGCATTGTTCTCTGTCTCAACACCCGATGTTTTTCTTTTTAATTGCTCCGTGAATTAAAACTTTTGAAACTCCTTAATTACTGGATTTATACTTCATGAAAGGATCAGTTGTAATTATAGGTTGTTTGGGGAAGGGGGTTTCTCTTTTCATTCTAATTGCAAATAATTGACCATAAAACATTTCTGAGCATTACATTTAGAATAAAGATGCATCCTTTGAAGTCAATATTTGGTTTATACCTTTCTGCAGAGGGGATGCACAAGAAAATACATCTTGCTTCTAGTAATATTAACGTATGACTATGGCAGCCATTGCACACTCGATCAGAGAGCCAGACCCGGCTGTGCAAAACGCTCCGCTAAACCGAAAAGGACAGTCCCTGCTCAGAGAGATCCCAAGGCAGTTACGGGTGATTCAGTAACTGTACCAAGCAAAGAAATAAACAAAGAGGGAACGATAAGCGCTGAATCAATCACGACCAGCTCATAAAGTATCATCTTCCACACCCCCATTTTCTAGTCTCCTTACCCCGTTTTTAGATGGCCTGTCACCAGCACGAATTACTTTTAAGAAGGGATGTGGAAGGAAGCATCTATCACTGTGGATTTTAGCTCCCAAGGGACAACACGCTTAAGCTGGTCTCCTGGAAGAATGAAGCTTTCTACCATCATTATATTACCTACTTACACTGGGAGAAGAGTTTTCTGGGTAACAGCTTCACAGTCAAACAGATTTCAAAGACAGAAGAACTTAAAACAAGCCATTGAAAGCTTGGGAAAAAACAATGCAGTTTGGAAACCCTGACATGAAGTACAGAAGCCAGGTGGCTAAAAAGTGAGTCTGATTTGGTAATCTCTTTGAAATTTCGACTCAGATGAAGGCATGAGGAGCTCTGGAGGCTGCACACAGAGGTAAATTATGTGTTTGTTTAGGAAAGAAAGAGGCCAACTAAAGAAAGTACATACTGAAAGGAACACCGGTGCCTAGGCTCTCTCAGGTAAAAAAAAAAAAAAAAGGTGTTTTTGTTCTGGGAGAGAATTTATTTATCTTCATTTTTTACCAGTAAAGCATGAAGCTACTTAAAGACATTTGATCATTCTATTCAGTAAAACAGTAAAATGATCAAGATGACTAGAAAGATTTGCGCCTAGGCTTGTAAATTTTCATTCTTTTCTCCACGGCCTTGAGGGTGTGATTCATCTGTCTAAACGTCTGGATCTAAACTAGTCACCTTAGGCTCCCTTGAGAGATAAGAGAGAGGAATCAGCACTTGCAAGGGGTGATTCATCTCATCCTTAGGTAGACATCTAAAACTGGTCCCACAAAGGGCCCTTTGGAAGCTTGTCTCCCGGTTGAGCACAAGCAGAGCCGGGGCTGCCCAGCCCTGCCTGGCCACCACAGAGACCTCAGGGAAGGGTTTTAACTTCAGACGCTTGGACGGGTCGGACTTTTCAGATGAGGAAATACGTATGTGCCTGTGGTGTGTACAGAGCCTAAAAAACACCCCAAACCTGTTCATTTACTTCTGAAAATCAGTTGTCCTTCTTCTGTCTCCCCTTGTTGGTTGAAGTCCTTAAACTCTCTGGAGAATCAGGTTTTATCCCCACTGCTGAACAAAATAGCTTTCCTGTTCTTGGTTGCTTTAATTTCAGTAGCCAGTCATCATCCTTGTACTTTATTAGCTCGCCGATAAAAAAGGAAGTCAAGGTTTTCTGGATCTGATTCCCCTCAATATCCTAGATTAATGTATCCTAGATTAAGTTTGACAGAATAATATTAGTTAGATTGTTCCGGGAATATCTCACCTGTAAAATGAGAGGAGAAATCAATTCGACAGAATCCCTAGGGGAAGAGAACAGGAGAAAAAGACCCCTTTGTAAAAGAAGGTTTTACCACAAGGAGGAAACAAGAAAAAAACACAAATCTGGGGTTGTTTTGACAATATGCTCCTGCCTGTAGGAATGCCCGCTTCGGGAAGCCTGACAGTGATGATACAGGCAAGTGGCTGTGGAAAAGTAGCAGGAAAAAAAAACAATACAGCATGGAGAAAAGATAGCCAAGGAGAAATAATAATGAGAAAAATGTCACATTAAATGTTGAGAGCAGCATCAGCAGCTGCCTACAGCTGGAGGGTAAGGAAGGCAGCCGGCAGCCAGGGCAGCATGCCGCATCTTGCGAGCATTCCTGCGGCGAAGGCAAGTCCCTGCAGCCCCGGGAACATTCCAGCGCCCGCCCCACGTACGGTGCTCCCAGCTCTGGCTTTTCCAAAGAAATAAAATGCACACATGCTGCTAACATGGCCCCAGCCCTGCACTTTATGGTTAGCCGGGTCTCCTCAGAAATCCTGGAGTAGCACCACAGCATCTTCTGGTTTTCAGTGAAGGTGGAAGCTGCGGAGGAACGAGCCAGAGCCCTTGCAGGACAGCAAGGTGGGACAGTGTCCTGGCCCCCCAGGTAACCTCAGCTTCCATCAGGAGTCACATTGATTTGGGATATTCATTTGTAGGAGAAAGAACAATGTACACATGCAACGGTTTGCTCAGTCTAAGTTTCACCCCTGTGCATGGAGAGGCAAGCAGAGGAGACAAAGCAGCAGTTGTAAACGATCATGGAACACAACTATTAGAAGATAAAATGAGCCTTTGTTTCCTACCCCGTGCTCTACAGCCCCCTCTGCTTCTCTGCTGTGGGAAACTTGGCTTGATTTTTAATCAGCTACTGACCTAGATGTAGGTTGCACCTCAAAGAAATGTTAATAAGCACTTCATTATCCTGATGCTTCCTGTGTCTGCTCCTGGGAATAGGGCACATTCACTCTCCAGCACATTATCTATACCATAAGGGGTCTAAGCACACATAACCAAACCGGATTGATCTCAGGACTCGCACTAGCTACATTCAGTGGGACTAGAGCATCAACCAGGAGTGTTGGCTCCTTGAACTGCTGCAGTCTGCAGATTTCTGGAACACAATTCCCAGGACTGACCTGGTGCAGAGTTAACCGAGAAAATTTGTCTTCATGTATTCTGTCAGGATCTCCAGCTTGTACTAAAAAAATCCTGGAAAGAGTAGATGGATGGAAACAGAAAGCAAATGTATAAGGGCTCAGGCTCAGCAGATCTGTCTTTGTGCTACCTCCTTCCAATTCTCATATGCTGCCTGCTGAGCTGACAAGAGGTGCACTGGAGCTAGGGTTTTTTTTTTCTTTTGCCTCCTGTTGTCTTCACAGAATTTTAGAATATGCTGCCAGATGCTCATTCATGCCAGAGCAGGATGAGTAATAGTTTCTTCCCTCCTAAATGAGCCCCTCTGATTCATGGTATGTGCTAGTCCTTTTCTCCAAGCGCCGAGGGAATCAAAGTTTCTCACAGGCCCCCTGTAGAAAGATTAACACGCTAGCAAAAGCTTGATTGGGAACGTGGGTAAATAATGCTGGTTTGTCTATTTGCTCTTTGCCTGCAGTTGTTCCTTTCCAAGCAAAGCCCATAAGCATTTCCATGGATATTACATCCATTATCATAATGAGTACGAGGTAAATCTGGCTCACCATCTTCTTTCTAATTCTGCCCTGACTGTGCTTCTGTAATCTCCATCGGATCCCACCTTCCGGAAGGCTGCAACAGCTGTAGTGATGAGATCGTGGCCAGAGAAGCCTTAGGTTTGTATGCAAAGCTTTATACATTTTTCCAAAGAAAATGCACACAGAGGAAACTCATAAAATGTCTGCTCTTTCCTACGCTGCTTCAGAACTAAGAGACTTGTAAATCATTGCTGAATGGGATGCTATATGCTTTTCTGCCTCTATTATGTATTATGGAGAAATTAATAAGTAATGGGATTTGCAAGATGAAAAGCAAGGAAACCCATAGGGTAGGTGTTGGAGAGGCATAATTTAAAAAGTCAATGAAAAGGTTCTGCTAAATCACAGTTAAATTATGCTGATATTCACCAAAGTCCTGTGGTAAAATGCTTCTTTCATAAAATATTGAGACTCCTTTCTGCAGCGACAAATGAAGGTTCCCACAATCCTGGAGGACTGAAGGATCTGGAGACAAGCCCTTTTTTGTATCATGTGAGCAAGACAACGTGGTGTACCTTCAGAGCACCGTCTCAGCATGCCCCAGAGCTCCTCTGGGGTGCACTGATCCTCAGGACAGGTTCAGAGAACACGCAGCACGGGTTCAGACTTCCCAGGATATGTCCTCACCTATCTCACCACTCCTGATAAATGTGGTCACAACATTAATTCAAATATCCACAGAACATGCCTTTAGGCTCTCCTAAAACCAGGCCTGCTCCATTCCCTTAGGTCCTGCCCTTGCTCTGCAGGAGGGTTGGCACCATAGTCCTGAGCATCAGCTTTGGGACTGGTGAAAATGGCGTAACTCCTGGCCCCGCTGACAAATATATGAGGGGAAAAGTGTGTCGGGTGAGCGAGTGTTTCAAAAGATAACACACAGCTGCCTCTTGCCAACACTGGTGGACTCAGTGAGGTAATGGCAGTTTGTGTCCTCCATGACTCTGCCACGTTGATGTCGAAGGTAACTCGGCGTTGGCACGAGCAAGGACAGACTCCAACCCTCACTTAGAGGGTATCTGCTAAATGAAGCCTTGTAGGAAATGGCTCTGCACTGAAACTCTACCTTAGATCACATCAGTTTAATGCTTTTTTTTTTTTCCCCCTCTCCTGTTAAAGCTTGTAAAAAGTAATCTCTGTCTTGTGTAGAATTGTTTTGCATTTCGAGACCTTAGGGAATTAGATGGGGCTAAGTAATTATCAGGAAACTTCCATGAGTTGAATAGAAATGGACTAAATGGGCAGAAGCTATGCAATGCATTAAGATAAGGAAACTCAAATTCAGGAAAGGACTAAAAGAGATAGTCTAACCTTTCTGTGGGCTTTAGCCCATTTTGAATTGATTTCAATACATATTTTAAAGGCTGTTTAAAACTGTCTGCTCAAAAGTGCCAAAATACCTTTGTACATCAACACTGCCTTTGACCCAAAGGGGAAGAAACCTGCCTCAGCTCAGATCTTTTCAAATATTTATAGATATATTTTCCATTTTGACCTTAATTTGAACTTCACATTTATTTCTAATAAAATTCCAACATCTCCATTGTTGGCCAAATCTACTGAAATACTCATGGGAATGGGAGGGTGGGAATTAATATTGAGTTAAAATTTGGAAGGAAATTCTGGCTTCATGTGAAGGGATGAGCCGAGGCAAAGTACCTCTGGAGCAAGTGAAAATGGCACAGCCAAGCACACGGATCCACCTGAAGGCAAACCTGGCAGGGCGGAAGTCATCCAGAGGGAATTTGGGGACAGAATTAGCACTGCCCCGTAGGAGTGAGCGCGTGCTGCGACTACAGAAGAGACTGCTGAGAAAGTGAAGAAAAACCACATCTAGAAAAACACACGACAAAGATTCAGTGGGCAGAGACACGATCTTCCAAGCAGTCTTAAGTCGTATCCTCTGCTTTTGCCTTCAGGTTTAAAACAAAAAACCCAATATTCCTTTCTCCCTTTTTCTTTTAATCTCCTTATTTGAAGCGAGACAGAAGCTGTGCCCTTCAGGCAGACGGCATGGAAGAGCGTCCATCACCACACCAACGTGCTGCAGAGACTTATTGCTGTGGCCACCGCTTGTCCTCCAACAGGCAGAGGCTGCTCAAGATCCTGCTGTTCCCATGAAAGACAACCATGTGGCGCAGGGATGGACAGAGGGTGAAGGAGGTGAGGTGGGAGGGACACCATCCCGCCCAGCACACTGCAGTACCTGGCTGGGCACATCCTGCACGAAACGCGCTGTAGCAGAGGGCACAGCAGCTCCGTGAGCAGTCTGTGACAGAGCCTTACGTCGGTAGCGCTCCAAGACAACCGACTGAAGGAATGGGACCACCTTCATCAGCTCCTCCCAAGCAGCAGCCCTTGCAAATAGCGTGTTAAAGCTAAAATTTCCCTTACGCCAAGGGCTAACACAGCACCACACCTACAGCTCCTTTCAGCCTGCTCCGAGAGGTCCAGGCCCTGAGCAACCTCCACCACACGCTTCCCACCACTGCCCAACAGTTTCGAGGGCCTTCAGCCTCCTTCTCCACAGGCTTCCCAAGATGCAGCTGAAATAAAGTCCTTTTACTCAAGGGCACAAGAAAGCTCACAGCGATTTCATTTTAAAGCGAGTTATTTGTAAAGAGAGCTCATTTGTTACCGAGGGTGAAAAGCCAGCAGAAGAGCAGGTTTGCAACGTACACCAGAATCTAGAGAGAGGTTTCACAGCACTCTGCAGACTGCTGAGTTTTATTCTTAAGACTGAATGTGGAAAACAAGTAGGAGCAAGAACTCCACGTCAATGAAAAACCTGTTTAGAAGTGGACATCACTCATTTCTTCACCACACAGCTTCATATTTTGCACTTGTATACATTTCATACATCTGTCAACACATCACTGTACAAATAATTGCACCTCCTACTAAATTACTGCCACCTCACATACTACAGTCTCAATGCAACCTCTGGCATTAGTTTCTGAGCATCTCACAAAATGAGGAAATAAGCAAAACAACTGCTAGACTGAGTCACGTCTGCAGGCCTTGCAGTGCAATGTCCTGACTTCCGTTGTGATCAGCATAAGAAGCTGCAGAAGAGCAATCATGCAATTAACAGCCTGCCAATAGGGAAAGTTTCCTCTTTAATGCCATCAGTCACCAAGTAGATACCCTTAAGCATGAAGGTTTGCATCCCTTCTGCATTTTCAACCTAATGTAACTGTGTATGTTCTCAGTCACTATTTGAGCACACTCTCTCCTTCTGAACTCTGCTGAGCTTCTGACCCTAAAGCTATCACATGGCAGCAAGTTCCACAGGTTAGAGGCACTGTAAAAATGTATCTATTTTTCCTTCTTAGAAGGGAAGGCAGATTAGGCAACACATTTTCTGCACATTTTAAATGCTCACATATACGCTTCCTTTCAGCTTTGTTCTTTAAGAGGTCAAAGTCTAGCTCCTGATTTGTAAGACAGCTATCGGCACCAGAGACAGTATAAACAGGTGAATAAAGAAGAAAGCCTGGCATTTCTTTTCCACATGGGAAAAACTGGAAATCTGTCTGTCATTTCCTTTTAGTGATCACTTTCTCTGAACCTCTTGATTTCCATAGCAGAGGCAATAATGCACAGATAACTTTTTGGGTCTCCAGCTACTGAGGAAGCCAACAAAACACTCCCCTTTTCCCCCTAGGCCAAGGTCATTCACCCAAGATTAGGACACAGCTACTCCACAGGGGAGGACAAGCCAGAGCTGACAATTCCCACAGCATCCTCTCAAACCAGAGGCACAGATACATGGTATCCAATCAGGACCAGGACAGAAGCAGTTTCTGCTGACAGTCCAGTGACGAAGAGCAATGAATAGCCAGGTCCCAAGTTCATGCAGAAAGTACAGTCAGTTGAGGCAGCTGGAGATAAGGCTACCTGCAACAAAGCTCAAGATAGGACTGAGATCCTGAGTTGGAGCCTAAAAGCAATTCCTGGACCAATAGCGGAGTGTGCATGGGTGGCAGGTCCAGGTGAGGCTAGTCAGGGTTGTTAAGCCACACAGGTGTACTCAGGGTCTTGATACACAAGTGATTAGCATGGAGTCCCATCTGCATGTAAGTCTTTGAGGCAGAAGGCAAGCCTTCATTGTGCTGAGACTCTGTAAGATATCACAGGCCAAGGAAGCTTTTCCAATTTTTAAATTCCAGTAAGATGCAATGAATGCAAGCAAGTCAGGGTGACTGTTGGTGGGCAAAGTTAGTTGCATTGACTCTTACACTGATTTTTTCAGTTGCCTTAAGTACTATAATAGCTGACAGCTTTCCAAGGAGTATGTGAAATACAAGGATCCACTTCTGGTTTATTCTCTTGCTCTTTCTTACTCCTGTTTCAACAGGATTTGGGGCTTGTCTCCTAAGTTCTACTGCACTTTTTTGTGAAGAGAAACATTTGCATTTTGAGGAGAGTCAGTGGGATGACTGGTGAGTCTTAGCTTCTGTAGGAGTTCAGCTCACCTCAGACTAGCTCCTGTAAAGTGTCTGCATCCTTCAGATAGAAACTTAGGCTTTGGAGTCAACAATTTCTGTCCAGCAGTGTGCATCCTGGCTCTGTCTGCAACTGCAGCCATTGCTGTCTTAGAGGACAGCCTGGAGAGTAGCCTTGCCTAGCTTCCATGTTGCAAACTGTGAGTGCAGCCTTAGGCACAGTAGAACCATGATTTCCACCATATGTAGGACCAGAGGAGCCCACATAAACTCAACATGATACCTTACTGCCATGCACAGCTTCCAAAGCAGTCCCGATGGGTTGACTGTGAGGGAGCCACAGAGCCCAAAGCTAGGCAGTGTGCAAAGCATTTATGCTTCTTTGCACAACTTGCTTTCACTGAGGAATAGACGTGGCCTGTCTGCTGTCTTTATTCTGCGGGTACAAAGCAGCAATGTGCTCAAAGGAACATTGCTGGGCTCCATTCCCAGATTTGTGTGTATGCTAGGGATTATTTCCCCAGTGGTTTTCTTCTCCAATGCTGGTGAATCATCCTGCCACCAGAGATGACACGTCCCAGTATCTTCTAAACATGCTTTGGAAAAGTGTATTTTCTGTCTTTGGATTATGCCAGATGGCATCAACTGATTAATGGGTTTAATATAAGAAGTTTCCTGGAGGAGGAAACTCCTAGATCCCACTAGAGGGTCTCCACCACCCCACTGGTCCTTCCCCTCACAAACTTTAAATTACAGTTACTGGGCCCCTTCCTGTGCAACTGAGTCCTCTGTTACTCTATCAATACACTCTGAACATTTTTCAGGAACAAAGTGGAAAGCATTTCCAGCAAATGCTTTTAATGTCACATTGTTTGCCAAGATGTTCTGCCTCCTGCTTTGGTTATCATTATGAGAAAGCATCTTTGATTAAATAGGAAAACAAGCAATGATTTTTCTCTGGGTCACTCATATCTCTAGCTAAGCAGCCTCTGTGCTCCCTGGCAAAGAGACAGGGGGGTGCAGTACAGAAAAAAAATATTTAGAATCTCCTTTTTAAAAAGCAGCCCTTTGTAAGCATCCCCTCACCACTTCAGATAAAACCTGTTGTCAAACATCTGTCTCCGGCAGATAGATTGTGTGACCGGTACTTTTTTCCGGGCTATAATCCATGCTAACATGCTGTGCTCCTTGTCTCTCTCTTTTGCCTAGAATCCACCTATAAACATATTATGGCCTCATATTTCAAGTCAGTAATTTTGGATACATTTCAAGTGAGAGGTACTAAGGGAAAGCACAGCTCCCTTCATATGTTTACAGCAGACAACAAATAAGCTAACCGAGTACCTTTGCAAACAGTGATCCATTGCCTTCTAGGAGCAGTTTGGAAGGGTGATGCTCCTCAGTTTCCCAGTAGGTCAGTATCCTTGAGGAAACTATCTCCCATGGTCCACCGTACTCTCACCTATGGTACAAGGCACTAGAGCATGAGGGTTTCATCAGATTTTCTATTCTTCACAGTTTTCTGAGAAGCTTTTTACTTCAGAATAGCCTCTCTGCTCAAGCATTAGATGCTCACACCTTCCAGTCTACTCTTAACTTGAAGAAACTTCTAAGCAAGGGCAAACATTTTTCTTCTGAAGGATCAGAGTGAAGACCTCACCTGTGTTAAGAAGCATCACTATTGCCACAACAATGGGCAGCTCCCAGGGGCAGCCTGAATGTGACACTCACCAGCCATTTAGCTATGGTACCTTTTCCTCAGTGGGGATTTTAGAGCTTGTGACAAATGAAAATCGTGGCTTCTTCTGTTAAACAAGATGATAGCACTGTTTGTGCCTCTCTCACAATCTTTTTGAGTGGTCAGCTGCAATCTGCCTGCATGGACAGCCCATTCCCTCAAAACAGTGCCCTGGGTCAGTGATTCTGAACATTGCCGTAACACAGAACCCAAGTGATAACAAATTCAGATTTATGGTACATCTGTAGACAGTTCTTCTTTTATGGCCGCATTAGCATCTTTTTACAGATCGAGCCAACATAGTTTAAGATGATAGCAGTTCCTGCTGTTTGTTACAGCTTTTCATATGAGAGGACAGCTCTCATAGCTCAGACCAAAAAATGCTCATCTAAGCATGCCTAAGGAGTTCTAGCCTTTTACTCTGCTCCAGCTAAGTCTGCCAAAGACACCTGCCCGTGCTTTCACTACCAGCTCTGTCACATGCAACTAGTGCCATCAAGGATTTGATCATTTCAATCTTTCCTTCCTGCGCCAAATTACAATCCAAAATGTTCATGTAAGTGCCTAGATTTGCTCTTTGCAGCATAGATGGAGAATGTGGCATCTAATGGCTTCCAAAAAAGCCATCATGCTGAGCAAAGAGAAAAAAAATGAACATTGTACATAGTGGCCTTGAAGGACAGAGACCATCCCTGAAACAAAATGATCCTGAATACATAGACTATAATCTATATGCTAAAAGGCAGAGTAAGGGCATATGGTCCACAACATCTCCTTTCACACATCTCAGTCATTTAAGCGGCTCCACTGGTCTGGACGTACCACAACATTGAACATTTAAACATCACATGCTTGCTTCATCGAGGAGTCATGAGGAGGTCATGCAGTAGGAAGGGGGGAAGCACACAATGTGTCATATCCCTTAGCATGGCTGGGCCTAGGTCTTAAGGCCTCTGCTCTTTTTTTGTCTGTCTGGCTAAAAGCTGTAGCAGTACATAAATGTTATTGCTGAGTGTCATGGCCAAATTGCTCCCCAGTGACCTTTCTACTCTTAAGCTCTATTCGAAACTTCCCTACTTCCCTGACTTATTTTATTGATGTTATCTGTAAGTACACCGCCTTCTCTCAAGCCTGGCTCTCAATCACCCATGCCCTTGTGCTTGCCCTACATAATTTCATGTGCCCCAGTGCTTGCATGTCTCAGACATGCACTGTGCAGTCACTGCATTTCTTAGCAATTTACTGCCAGCCCACTGTGGAGAATAGCAGACATGTCACAGGCCTCACTCTGTGAGAACCTGCAGAGGGCAAGAAGCAAGGATGCCCCTCCTGTTCAGGAGGCAGCACTTCACACAGGTGGTACACAGCTCTTTGCCTGAGCCATAAGGCTGTGGGTATTTGCATGCAGCTTTGGATATTTATAGGCATCTGGGAAGCTTCAGAATAAATAAAAATTGAGTACCCTATGGGGCCTTAGCAGCAGCAAGAGCTAGACAGTAGCTGTGACTACATGGGAGAGTGACTACATCTGAAAAGAAATGCTGGAATTTCACCTTGTTCTTACTCTGGGCATCAGGTAATTTAGACCATAACTTATCTCTGAATAGCTCACTGAAGAAATCTGTCTCCCTCTCCTAACTCTAAAAGAAGCCAAACCCCTTTCCCTACAATTTGTCTCCTCTGGCCCAGAAAGATGTTCATAGGATTCAGCCTCACATATTTTCCAGCCTCACATCGATCGGCACATATTTGCCCTGTCTCTGCCACTGGCTGATGATGCCTCTCCAGTCAGGTAGACACGTATCAGCATTAATAGGGTGCCTGTAGTAAGTAGGCTTGGAGTTACTTCCCTACAGCTGGGCAACTAGCAGTGTTTGCTGACTGTATCTGGCAAGGCAGAGTCACCCAGCTCTCAGCTGCTTTGCCTTTTCCTCCAGATCCTCTCAGGAGGCATCCACGCTCTCTGCACTGGCATCAGGAGGCCTACTGGCAGAAATCTGCTACCCTTTGTCCTCTGAGGTATCCCACTCCAGTCCAAGCCACAGTGCCTGGAGGCCAAGGCTCTTACCTTAATGCTTTGCAGCTTGATCAAGGTGAAATCTGATCTGCTCTTCTGAGGCCAAGAAATGCCAGAATGGCAGGGAAGAAAGGTGAGCAGACCTCTTTACTGGCATCCGAGACCCTGCAAGAAATTAAACTGCTCCTGTAGGGGTCAAATACCAGGGCAAGTAAGAAGAAAAAGCTGCCAAGAAGTGTCTTGATTCTGTTAGAAAAGTCAACAGTGAAATATTACAGAGAGATTAAAACTCCATGTAATGACTTAATTTATTGAGAATTAATGTCCTGGTTCCTCATTGACAAGGAAGAATCAGAGGGAGGTGAAATTGTTAAGCAACATAATTGCCCCCAGCTTGAGCTCAAGCTGTCCTCTTTCCTTTGAGACTTTCATAGCTCAGAGAGACGTGAGATGCACAGCAGAGATGGACATCATTGAACACAAATTATCTCTACTGGTGTGTGTGTATGTGAGGAAGGTTGGGCAGGGCTCTGCCTGAGAACCGGACATCCTTTCCCAGTGCTGGCCATAGATGTCCAAGCACTTCACAGGAAAGGGAACTGTTGTTATCTCAGTTCACCCAATGAGAAAGACTGCAACAAGAAACTGACTTCCAAGATCACCCAGCAGTTTAGGGAGGCAGAGAATCATGGTCACAGGAGGCCATTAGCTCAGAGTGTTACCTGCTTGACTAGATTACCTCTCTTTCGATAGAAAAAATGCAAAGATGAAGCCTCACAGCTCATCAAAAAGCCCAGAGATGAATGGGAACCAACGCAAAATACCAGCAACTGTACAGATTCAGAGAAGAGCGGTAAACATGATTAAAGGGCTCGGGAAATGGATTCCTGGGGAGGGAAGGAGAGCTAAATATGTATAGCTGCCTAGCTATACCCAGAGGAGCATACTTAACCTGCTACAAGTATTTGATGGAAGAATAATTGTCCTGGGAGGAATAAAGGTCTTACAGCTATGAAGAATAGGGTGAAATTAAAAGGGTGGAGATTTAGCCTCTGATGGGCACACTCGATAATGGAGATGCTGACCTGTCTCCCTGAGGAAAACCTGTTGCTTCACTCACGCAGAGCTGTCTGGGAGACAATCATTCTCTGGTACAGCAGTGGACTCTGGAGGTTTTTCCAGCCCTATTTACTTGGTTTCTGTAGACTAACAGAGGTTTCCTGTCTCAGTAGCCTGTCACTACTGGTCAGGTAGATTTTTGTTTTATAAATTCTGATGACAGCTAAGGGATACCTGGCAAATCTGTATCACTGGAGAGTCTAATCAAACATCTACTTCCAGAAACACAAAGCAGGAGTAATAATACACAATGCCTCCCACCCTTCACTCTAGAGGAAGACACATTGTTATTCTTGTTAGAAAACTGAGGGACCCAAATCTAGCATTTCTTATCTTTAAGGAAATATTGCAGATGGGTGCTTGCTGTAAAATGTCATGATGGCAGAGCTCAGGATAATGCTTTCTGAAAGCAGGAAAAAAATGCAGCAGTTGTGAGAAGAGGGCATTGCATTATATAAAGGAGCCTTCACAATACAGAGCTAGTGAGTGTAGGTTTAGCCTACTCCGATACGTTGCAAACTACCACCTGCTGCTGAATGTAGTGAAACCAAATGGTCTGGGCTTGGCGCCTAAGGGGAACCAAGTGCAGTGCATTCACCTACCTCAGGCAGTGGAAGAAAGCACATTCTTTGAACATTCATTGATTTTCTCAGTAAGGATGCAGAGTGTTGGACAAAACCTGCTTGTCTAAAATTTGAAATTAAGTATCTGTACAGAATAGGCAGAGAGCAAGAGGTCAAGGGCATTGCTGAGACCAGCTTTGTGCAGGGCTTTCTTCACAGACCTCCAGGCCTCAACGTATCTTGCACACCACACTTGCAGGATGCGATCTGTATCTTTGTTTATCTCCCCAAACCCAGAGTACTTTCCACATATATTGGCAAGGACTGTCATAACTTGCGGTCTCCACTGGAGTACTCACTGTCTCCTACTGGAAGAAGTTACTTTTCCACCTGTTTCTAATCTCCCCTGCCTAGCACCAAGACAAAGGAACACAATGGTTTTGGGAGAGAGTTGCCCCTTTTCTACATCTGCTTTCCTATCCTGTTGGGTTTGTTCTCATACTCAGAGGAAATATACTCTAAGGCCATATCTGTTATGCATTTGCTTTAACTAAAGTATCCTGACCTGAAGCACATGCACACTGCTTGTTGAGGCTGACTTCACTGCATATATGAGGCTCTATGTTCACAGAATCACAGAATCACAGAATCGTTATGGTTGGAAAGGACCTCCAGGGTCATCAAGTCCAACCTTTCTCCTAGCATCTCTGTAATGACTACACCATCTCCTCAAGAAGATGTTCATACCCATTAACCTTCAGGCATTTAAGGGAATATGCCATGGTAGAAGATTCTGCTTTCCCCTGCTCTACATTTCTTGGTCTAATATACACTGAGTTTCACATCAGTTAACACAAGAAATCTGAGGCTAGAGCAGGGATTGTATGACAAACCTCCAGTTTTCATCTCCTATGACATGAATACTTCCAGCACCATTTTCAAAATACTGTCTGATAAAATAAAGGCCACACAGACAGATGCTGTAATCAGAAAAGGCAAAATATGTCTATGATGGCACACAAGTATGAGAAACCATGAAGTGAGAAGTTTGGATTTAGGTTTTCATTAGGCTTTCAATACCACAGCAGTATAAGTGAGAAGCAGGACTCACCACTCACTTCCAATAGACACTAACTGGGATTGGGTTTTCTTGGCAGAACACTGTTTCTCATATGAAATAATTGTGACTACACCAACATGACAACTCTAGACGGCAGGGGTGACCAGCCCTATCTCTTCAGAATGCCAGTGGGTATTCCCCTTCAGAGTTCCCTGTGGGAAGAACTGCAACATATCTCACCTAGGCCATTGATAGTTTTGCACAGAAGGTGTTCTCAGATTGTATAGAGACAGCCTAATGGTCCCCTATCCTTATTTTCTCTTCTTTACACATCAGGCAAAATATTTTTGGGCTTATATGCAACAATAGAAGGCCTCATAGCTCTCTTTGTGTGGGTTTGGTGACACATCCACAGTCACAAATATCAGGGCTGGATGCCATGTCCTCTTCCAGCCAAGAAGACATTATTGCTTAGTCAGATCTGTCGACCAAGATGTTCCTGCAACCAATCCCTTCCACATTTCAGGCAGAAGGAGCTGACTCAGCTTTAATAACTGGTCACCGCTAACCTAGTTCAGATAGCTAAAACAAGTTGTGGGGTCCTGACAAAAAAACACCTCAGGAGGTAGTAATGAAAAGAAACTTACCCTAGGAAGGGGGACTGTGCCAGAAAGCTGGAGTCAGTACACCCTTTGCCTGGCACAGCAGCAGCCAGGAAAGCACATGTGATCTGTACCTTAGTGTGACAAGGTCTGTCTCATGTGTCTCATGGTATCAGGAATAGGGGCTGGTCTGCTGTGACAAGCTTCAGCAAGTTACTTGCTTTATTCCTTTTCTTTTTTACAGTTCTTTCTCCGAGTGCAGGAAAACCAGCCCACCTGGTTTGCAGAGCCTGTCACTGGGGCTTTAGACTGGAGGAACAAGTGTTTCCTTGTAGAGTGTCAGCAGCACATGTTTCTGGGAGACTGAAGGGCAGGTGGTACTGCCTTATAAATCATCTAAACATGCCTGGTGTGATAAATGCCTGCTGTATTTTGCATAACATCTGGGACAGCACAGGAGAGACCTTGGGGGCTGAGAGGGAGCAGAAAGTGAACATTTTCTGAGCATTATGAATTGACAAAGACAGAGATGGTGTCACCATATGGTCAAAGAAACTGTCAGAGATGGCCAGTACACCTCCTCTGGTGGGAAAGGCAACGGCTGGGTCACGAATGCACAGCAAGCAAAGAGTATTTGTTCTGTTTGGTTTTGTCAGGATTTGACAGCATTAAGAATAGTGTGGTCTCTGTGTGGCAGGCTGAAAGGTCAGAGGGAGGATGAAAAAGGAGGAGGAATTGTATGGGTTTCAGACAGACTGGTTGGTTAATTCCTGTAGGATTAAAAGGAGAAACATCAGGAACAGCAGAAATCAGCATGGGGAAAAGGACTTCAGGGAATTACTGCAACAGTAAGAGCAACCAGGACAAAGAAGGTTTAAAGAATGAATCTGAAAAACAGTTTGAAGCTGAGCATGATTTTAACACCTTAGTTTGACCAAACTATCTTGAACCTTCTCCATCTATTCCTGAAAAACAAATGTGATAGAACATCTCTTGTCACAGAGGACACCTCTTGTTTCAACCCTCCATGCTTCCAGCCCTCCCCCTAACACCTAACTCTCAGCACAACTGGAAGATAATCCACCTGAGTGTATTTTCAATAGGCATTTGAGATCACAATTCAGCACAGCCCAAGGGAACACTGAATCAATCTCCTTATTACACCCTGTGTGATTGAATCATTTTTCTTGGCTTTGACACTAGTGCTCCAACCCATATACAGAGTGGATTGAATCTCAGGAACATCTGGAACCACAAAGAAAAAAGGAATGGAGAAACCATCTAGCTCATCCCTTGCTATGAGGTACAATGAACTAGAACTAAGCCATGCCTGGGAAATGGCCACCTAATCTGCTCTTTAAAAGCTTTCCAGTGATGGAGTCTCCTCACTCACCCCAGGCAATCCATTTTGGTCCTTCACTACCATGGCCATTTTATTTCTAGCCTGAATATTCTTTGCTGCAATTTAAGCCCATTATTTCTTGCCCTATCCACCAAGGATGAGAAGAAGAGTTTATTGTCTTATTCCTTGCAGCAGCCTTTTATATACTGGAAGACTGTTACCACCTTCCCCCTTCAGCCTTCTTTTCCGTGGGCCAATTAACCTAGATTCACTCAATCTTTTTTCATAGGTAATATTTGTCAGAACACTGATTACTCTCATTACTGTCCTCTGGACACTCTATTCAGGTTCCTGATTTCTTTAAAGGTAGTGCTGGGAAAAAAAAAACCATAAAATTAAAAAGGCATGCCCACACATTTCTGCGAATGGGTGTTTGGGTTCACTGCATTTCTACTGATCCTAAGTCAGCACCTTTTTTTCACTGGATTATCTTCTCTTGATTTCTCGTCTATCACTCTTCTGTCACTTCCCAAAGACATTCATGATTCATCTTCACAATGCATTAGCCTGTACTGCCTGCCTAGGCCCTTCTCCTCCTAGCACAAAGGTTGATTTCCCTATGACTTCACAGTGACACACTCTGGACAGTAGATGAAACAAGAGTTTGCCAGGCCAAGCTTAAATAATGGCAAAGCATCCCTAAAAGATTTCAGTGTCTGAACGCGTGTCCTATTATTCAGAAATTTGCTTTATCACCAGGTAGGATTTAAGGATAAAAGAACACATTCACTTAGAAACATAAATTGGCAACAATGAAAGTGAGTCGTAAAAAGATAGAACAATGTTATTAAGATTATACTTAACGTAAGAATTCTCCATTGTGGCTCTAGAATACTTTTCTCCCATCCCTATCCTCTGGATGAGTCAGAATTGGAAGCAAAATGTTTGCAAGATGGGCACTTCCAGGAAAGTTGCTTTGCTATGCATCGTTTGTCCCAAAATAGAACACTATCATTGCTGTAGGTTCTTTTTTTGACATCTGAAACATGCCACAAAATTAATAGAATTCAACAGTAATTGTTCTAAAGTTAAATGCTTCTAATGCTTTAAAAATCTTTATGCATTTGGAAATGTATTCATAGTTGTATTCATTATTTCCTGAAACATAAACATCACTAAAAGCAAAGAGGACTAAGAGTATGAGCCAATGTACCTTTGCACTTGCTGTCTCTGTTTCTATTTCTGCTGCTATCATAAACAAGTCTGCTATGGAACATGCTGGATTAGTTAACCCCTACATGAAGGTGGCACCTGGAGCAGGCCAGGGAGGAGATATGGCAAATGAGCCAGAATGGGTAGATGAAGGGTGGATGAGTGAGCAGGAAGCAGTAACAGAACTGAGACATAGAGACAACTATGGTCAGTGATTGTAAGGGAAGGAAGGTTGAGATCCATCTTTGATAATGTGAGAAACAGAGGAGCAGCACAAACCAGTATCCATACAATGCAGTTTACTCCCTGTAGACACTTGTAATGAAATGCCATGCCATATTTGTTATTAATCTCCTCGGCTTTCACAGGCAGCTGCTCCCACAGACAGCTGCTCCTATATCTTTCCTTCACACTGTGGCTGTGTGCAGCATGTATCTCCTCCTAGCTGGACTCAGCTTGGAAGCTTTCAGTGTATTTGGGGGGAAGAGCAAAAGCAGGATGGCCTTTTCAAAAAGCTCTTCATTGCACCACTTGGGAGTGCTTGCAGAAGTCCTGTCCAGGGCTTCCAACACAGAACAGCAATATTTTCAGTTTCATTCTGGGTCATGAGTTGCCTTGCGTTCAGTGTTGTCTCCTTTCCTTGGATTCAGTATCAGACAAGCTTAAGAAATCAACTCCACTTCCAGCTTTGCCAAAGCAAAGCCAGTTCCTGCTGCTGCAGAGGAGTGGTATGGAGCCAAATCTGTTTCCTGTGTCATGTAGAAGCATTGAGCTGGTCCCGCTCCATACTACTTGCTAGGGAAAACAGGCACTCCAGGCTGCACAAAAGGATTTGGATATAGGAGTAAGAAGCCAGTCAAAGTGACCCTGCAGTAGGAGAAGGCATGCTCAGAAGGGGTAAGTTGGTCTTAAAAAGGGGCAGTGCAGTGTGGAACAGCATCTAGACGACCAGCAAAGAGATGATAGTCAGGAACATCTCCACATGAAACTGAAAGCAGATTCCCTTAAGGTGTAGTTAATGTTTTCCCAGGAGGACTTGTTAGTATTAGCACCAGGTATAAATGCTGTGGAATAGAGGCATAAAGGCACACTGTGCCTAGCTGCTAGGCACTTCCAGGAAGATCAACATTTAGCACTTTGAATATATAAATACCCTTGTTATATAACAAGGTTTGAGTTATGTTTCTTACAGCCTTGGTGAAAATCGATCACAGCTCAGTCTTTCAGTGAATATCATTGCAGAAGCAAAATGACTCTTGCAAGCAGCTGCCAAACCTCCCTATGCATAAGCCCTAGAATTCACACTTTTTGTCCTCAGTTACAGCAATCAGCAAGGAGGACTAATTTCAAGCCTTAACTTCTGCTCTGAAGAGCCCAAGAGCCCTGCTGGAAGCCAACAGCCCTTTCCCAAGCACAAGCCCTTTACCAGGCTCCCTCTGTGGCAGGTGACATTAACACTTCTCCATGTAGTTGTTCAGAAAGGAATGTTTTTTCACAGGCTATTCATTGACATATGGCTCTCACAGTTAATCCTAAAGTACTTTCTAACATCATGGACTATACACGTTACACAGATTAGAGCTGAATAAATACTTCACTATAAATAATTTATTCAATGTTTCATATGTTTTGGGGTTTTTTTATGTTTGTGAACTGTCTGCAAACTGAAAGCCAAATTCCCAAATTCATTCATTAGTCAAAATTGCCCATGAATTTCTCCTGCAGATAGTTTTTGCCCTGCAGGCCATTCATGGACAGTTTGTTATGAATAGCCTCAATTCAATGCTTGGTTGGTTTAGCTGCAGCAGTCATGTGGATGTGTCTGAATGAAAATTCACTTTCAAATATGAACCAATATTCACAGTGAATTTCTCCCTCTGTTCACTCAGCCCTGGTAGGAACTCAGCCTATTCAATCTAACTGGGTGGGTTAAGCTGTCCACATCAACACAGTGGGCTGAAAAAGGAACAAAGCAATTCCCACCTGGAATTTTTCTGTATAAAAGCAGGATAGGAATACTCCCCTGGATGGTTGAGAAGTGTCAGAGCTGATGGCCTCACTCTTCTTTGAAGGATGACCACCAGACATTGTTGGGAAGACAGATACATCTACAGTGCAGTATCTCCTTATGTAGCACAAGGATATCTGTTCTACTGTTACCCAAGGAAGATGGATGCTTTCTCCTTGCTTAATATTCTTGTAATGAAGTAACATGGGTGACATCTGAGTCACAGCCAGACCTAGCTCCCTCTTGCTAACCCACTTTCCAGTGGGTTAATCCATTCAGTGTGTTTCCAGGGTGTTTCTAAGCATCCTTCACCTCTCTAGAGAAGAAAGTAGATGGAGTAGAACATAATGGGTTGTAAACACTAGTTTGAAGTTTGAGTTACTGTTCAACAAGCCCGTAGGCTTCTCTCATCCTGTTATCTGTCTCTAGCAGATGTTCTTCACATCAGATCACTGTGTTGCAGTCCCTGCTGCTGCCAGTACTGACAAATCCAGCTGCTACTCACACAGGGGCTCAGAAGAGCCACCCAGATGCATCTGCCTGTCCTGCTTCTTCATCAGCAGCACGCCAGGGCAGCAACACCCCAAAAATCTCAGGCAGGTAACAACAGGGCCTATGTGTGCCTCTCAGCACCACTGATATGCCCTTAGGAAAAGATTTCATAGGCTGATGCAATGTTGCTAATTGTAAGGCTTCTTTCCTTCTTTCTGAGGCTTCAGTTGCTCCATGTAACTACTCTGTGATGGAGAAGCAAATCCAAAGGCCTTCTCAGCTGAGATTTCAGATAAATAAATTGGCAGCTAGGAGAGAATAGTAAATGTCTCCAGCTGGAGGAAATGTTGACTTTATGTTGAGAAACTCAAAGCCAGAAGAAATTCAACATGGGAGAGTGAGGAAAAAGAAAAAAAAAAAAAAAAGCAAAAACCTAAACTCAGTGAACAACTGCCAAACCTGAAAGCTTTACATTTTGTGATGAAAAATATTTCTGTTCCTTCCTTTGAAAACCAGGAATTTGCTGTGAAAATATTTCATGGGTATTTCACATGAACTTTTTACCATCTTTCTTTTTTTGCCAGAGAGTTTTGATGGAGGTCTGGTATAGGCTGAACAATAGTTATACTTGTCTCCAAGCTGCCATTTGAAATGTATTTGTATTCTTTGTCCAAGAAAAGCCGTGTCACAGAGCCTTCAGGACGTATACAAGATAACAAAACCTTCTCTACACCTGTGTTACCTTGAGCTTTGACCATGAAATGTGTTGAGCCTCTATTCAAGACACTGCTGCCATTACCCTTTCCAAAACCTTTCACTCAAAACAGCTCCAAGCCTTCACCAGTTCTCTTTCCCCTTTGCAGTGCATTTGAATCATTTAGCCCTCACCTTGACAACTCATTTTCCACCCACTTCTCTGCACCTGTTTCTTCACTCAGCTTTCTAATAGCACCTTTGCTGAAGCCTCTTGAGTAGGACCTCTCTCATCTCTTCCAACAGGGTCCTGTGACCAAAGATGCATCCCTAATCCCTTCTGCAAAGCTCTTTTTACCATTCTCCAAATCTCACCCTACCTGAGATTTGGCTTTCCAAGGTCTTCTCTCAAATGCCTGTGAGCAAATCCAGCATTCTTCTCCTGCTCCAAACACATAGACATTACTGAATAGGAAACTACAAAGGCACACATGAGATGTGCCCGCTCACTCATCCTGCTGTCAATCTTCTTGCATCCTTCAGGAGAGCAGACTGTGAATTCCTTGGAAAAACTGCAATGGCCTTTTTTTATCTTTAAAAGTTTCTACCACTTTTATCATAATAAGAAAGAAACAAACAAACCAACAGAGGGAAAAAATAAGCAGTACTTCACCTAGGATAGAGATGAAACCCCCTTTGGTTTGCAGCAGCAGCTGTTAAACAGTAAACAGCAAAGCAACATCGCAGCAGGGAAGAATGAGAGGGAAAAGCCTGCAGCTGGTTAAAACTACTTTGGTAGGAATTTATGGAGTTGAAGTAATTTAACTGTAAAATTTAATCAAATTTCATGGTTTTTGCTTACTGGGACACCTTGAGTGGGGGTCAGAGCTGTGAGTCCTGTCAAAAACAAACAAATGAACCTAATCTGGAAACAAAACACATGACATTTTATAATAAAATGGAAGAAATTGTGCACTCACTCAAAATCCCACTGCTTCCCTCTGTATATTGCCTCCTGCCAGACCAGCTTTGGGGTGGATCAGCACAGCCCCTCGCCCTACGTCAGGCCCTTCTCCCTGTGAAAGCAAGAGGGTGATGGATCCCAGCTAGAAGTGCACCTGCCACTCTGTCTCCTTCACCCCTTCTCAGGAAACCTGGAGGATTTTTTCTCTCTGGCATAGGCCTTGGAAGACATGAAGGTTGCATCCACGGTTATATAAATGAAGGGCACCAAGTCCTTCCTACGCAGTGAACAAATGATTGCAAAGCTATTGTACTAGAAGGGGAGGAAGAAAAGGTGCATTGCTGGCAACTCTCTCACTTGATTTTATTTTCCCCCTCCCACCCTTTCTGCCGGAGTGATGCAAAATGATAAAGAGGAGGGCGAGCTTTCGCTTAAATTAGGTTTACAAATAGCCCCGTGAATAGGGAAATGAGATGCATATGCTGCATGTTAAAGTGTCACCGCCACGCAGCCCGATGCGACTGGGATTTGGAAAGAAGCCGGGAAAGAAGAAGATGAGGTGCAAAAGGCTGTCAGTCAGCAGCATGCTGGAAGGTTTCTCGGCGCGCAGCTTCGAAGCGCTTGCCGCTGCTGCCCTCCCACGGTCCCTCCCCGCAAGCAGAGCCCGCCGCCGGTGGCCCCAAACCGGGCTGGCCCGCCGGGCTGCACCGCTGCCTGCGTGGCACAGCAGCCAGGCCAAAGGAGCCAGAGGCCACCCTGCAAGAAATCGTCATTTTCAAAGGTTTTTAGTGCGGTCATGGTCTGGAGGAAAAAAAAGTCTTATTAAAAAAGACGACTCGGTGCTATTTATTCCCCTGTCACTGAGATTTATTTTCTGTCCAATGTTTTTCTTATTTTTTTTTTTTTCTTCCAAACTACAGGCTCCATCTGGCAGCTGAACATCAAGATCTGGTTTTGATACCTTGCAATAAGGGTATATATTGGTAGTTGAAGCTGCTACCTTGGCAGCCCCAGAGATCAAAGATGTCTGTCCACGAGGTATCCACATAATATAGCCTGTACACGTAGTATCAAGGCTAGCTTCTTCCAAATACTGGCTCCTGCCAGCTCAGCTCACAGTCTTTGTCTAGCAACAATGTTCTGCTCAGGTTCACACGGGCAACCAGTCTCCACGGCCTGCCTGACCTCCTTGTTAAGCCTGTTGGCAGGGGAGGTCAGGAACAGGGCTGGCTGTTTTCATTACTCCTTATATTTGCTATCCCTGATGAATGACAGGTGGCATCATGGCCGTTTATAGCTCCATTTACATCTCACTAGAGGAGGGATGGGGAAATTTGGATGTAGATTCTCTCATCATTTGGGACATCAGGTGTTGTTATCAGCATTCACATAGAAGCTCTACACCTTGGATGCAGGGCAAACACTAAGAAATAAGCAGCTGCCTATTACACGGGCACTGTTTTCACTATGAGGTGTGCTGCCATCATCACTGATTTACAGAGTGGAGAAGACCAAGTTGTTGTCTTAAGAGGTGATAGAAAAAAGGCATTGGGTGCTGGTGAAATCATTGGACTCATCCACGTTGACAAGCTGCCAGCTGGCCTCTGAGTTCCCTCAGAGACTCATACTGGGGCTAAGCGGGCCTCACCACAAAACTGGGAAAATCAGGAGAGATTGAGGTAATTGGAAGGAAACGCAAGATGGGTAAACAGAAGAAGAAAGGGTGAGGGAAATCACACAGAGTCGAAAGCCAGAGAATGAGGAAAAGGAAACTGGATGTGAGGCTTCAGCCTCATAGACTGAGGGGACAGGACTGAAGATGGTAGGGGACAGGGAAAAGAAAGGATTGGAAGGGAAGGAATGGCAGAAAGGGAACAGACTCATCAGCAGTACGAGAGGCAAAGCAAAGGCAGGGTAGAAGAGAAAAGTCCTCACTGAGGCAAACACCAAAGGAGGTAATAGCTTGGAGAGGGTATATGGATAGAAGAGGGGAAGAGATGGAGAAAGCCAGAGGGGGCCAGGTCTGAGAGCAGGAGGCAAAGGGAATAGGACACTGTGCTTTTGGGATCCGGCTTGAAAAGACAGCTGCCTTGATGTTGAGGCATATGAGGAGGGACAGCATAGAGGAAGATGCAGCTGCCCCTGTCTGTGCCATGGCTGTCGCTGTATGAAGGAACAGTATGCACTGTGAAGGCTCTCAACAACTTCTTAACAAACAGCTGTTTTCACCAGCTCACCTCTGAGCACAATCCCTGATTGCAAGTAACCAACACTCTAGGAAGCTGTTAACACAGCAGCCATCCTGTCAGGAGTAGCCCAAGCAACAGAGCTGATGCTTCTACCTGGTATCCTGAAAGAAAGCTGAACCACCACACAATGCAGCATTGACAAGGTCCTGACACCAGTCAGACTGTGGAGTCTGACTCTATAGAGGAGCAATGCTCCTTCAGTCAGCAGGATAAGCCTTAAAACTCATCTGCTACTCCCCAAACCCAGTGGACAGTCCCTATTTCAAGGCCATGTGACATGGCAAACAAAGCTCTCAATTTCCTACAAAGAGTACCAGAATCATGAAACCCATAGCACCCTTTTTTCTCCAACTAGCAAAAAAGGCTTGTCTTTCCATTCAGGTCTGAGGAGAGCTCCAGGGTTAGCTGGGAGCCTGCAGCTCCCAGCCATAGCTGGGAGTGATAAAACTGCTAGCCAGGTGTGATAAGGTGATAAGACATGCTAACCACAGCTCCACCTGTGGAGGTAATACATAGCTCTCCTGTGCTTAGGGAACACCCAGGACTGAGTTTGCTTGAAGCTGGATAAAACCAGCACCTGCATGGCTTTCCTGTTCACTGGCCGAAGCCATGAGGTTTGCCAGATGTGACTGGATCTGAATTAAATCCCTTCTTGCACCTTTTAAGTGCTAGTCTGTGTGTGGCCGATCACCTACTTTGAAGACCTGCAACCCCGACAGAGGGGAGTGAAGGAAGCAGGCAATCTTGAAAACACAGGTTAGCACTAAGGAAAATACTAGTCTCTGGTTACAAGTAAATTAATGAGAAGTACAGAGATCTGTATATTCCTAGCATATCCTCTCAGCAGCATTTGGCAAAGTTAACACCCAGGGCCGGCAATGTGCATATGAAGAAATACGTAGATTATCCTTAAAAAATAAAAACCTTGTAAGGCAGTCAGTCAGAACCAATAGTGGAAGCATTCCCTTTTATCCCAGTGCCTAGTAATACTGTAGACTCCCTGAGCAGACAGCTTTAAGAACAAGTTAACCATCTTTCAGCAAGGGATTAAGTATTAGTTGAACCTCTGAGGTTGGACCCTCTGGGGGTCGTGGGTACACATGCACACGTGTATCTGTGTGTAACCAGGTGGGTTTTTTAAAGTCATTCTTGAGCCTGATCTTTACAAGTATATCAGTTTTCCAGGTGGAGAACAAAAGTTTCAGAGAGACTAAAGATAACATTTTCACTCTTAGACTTCTATGTTCAGATTAACCAATGAGTCTGCCTCTGACATGCACTCCAAGCATCCAGCTCTTGCCCCCCAGGATAGGCATCTGCATCCCTGCTTACCTCATGCCATGCAGTGTGTCAGTGACAAGGTGAGAGTGAAATCCAGGTCTGACTAGTACCCCAGAAGCACATTTGCTGGATCACAAGCACAAGCACCCAGTGTATTTGTCTTCATTTAATGTGCTTTTTGTCTATTCTTTTGAGTAATTTCCTTCCCTTAAAATATATACATGCAGAGAGGGTATGCTAGGAATATATAAATCATATCCTTACAAAGTAAGTGTGTCCAGTTTTGGGCGCCAGAGTACAAGAAGGACATTGAGGTGCTGGAATGGGTGCAGAGAAGGGCAACAAAGCCGGTGAGGGGTCTGGAGAATATGTCGTATGAGGAGCACCTGAAGGAACTGGGATTGTTTAGTCTGGAGAAGAGGAGGCTGAGGGGAGACCTCATTGCTCTCTACAACTACCTAAAAGGAGG
>JAVSBS010015549.1:0-21768 GCA_033124195.1 Coracias cyanogaster | reverse complement strand
GATGTATTCTTTCCAGATAATTTCCCCCATGTTAAAGATGGAAACTGGAAAAAAATGACCCTAATTTCCAACAAAAAAATTCAGCATATCTAACATTTCCTCTCACCCTCTATTTGAAAGGCCAACAGGTACCACACACGCAAGGCACAGGTGAGGTAACTACACAAAATTTAAGCAAGTAAACTCCGATGCAGATTTAAAAACAGAGAGGGATTTCTGCGCTCCTGGAGCAGCAGCACCGATGCAGGGGACCCAGCAAGGAGGTGTGTGTCACCCCCGGCCAGGCCAGAGCACTCCTACCAGAGCTGCACTGAGAGACAGAAATGAGATGATGATGCTGTTTAAATACCTTCCTCCAGTTTGTTTTATCACTTGCATAAGCACAGCGCATGACCTTGCAAGCTGTTGTGATTGCACTTATTAAAATTCACACCAATATTAATTTTAGAGAAGACTGAAAGGGATTAAAGGAGTCATTTTCTTACTTTCTAAAAATAACCGCCTTTCCAAAAGAAACCATCACGCCCCCCAAAAAACTCTAAAATTCAAGATAAAACTTCTATTTTGCAGAGCTGTGTTCCAATTTCTGCATCCAAAGCCAGTGTCTGCCACTTGATTTTTACAGTCCAACCGAGAGCAAATTTGCTTAGAAATAGCATGACAAGCGAGGCTGAAATTTAGGAGCTTTATGACACATTTTTACTAGGTGATTCCGCTTTTATCACACTGGCATTTTCCTAAGACGCTGGTACAATTACCCATTATTCTTTCTTCAGTTTCACTGGGGCAAATCCCAGTGAATTAGCAACTTTATATTACCCCTGTCACCAAGAGGGACATGCCACATACCCCCAAGACGTGAATTTATAGTGTCACCAGCACTCAAAAAAAATAGAAAGGCCTTATTCTTGTCTCCATCACACCCAGCTCACAGGAGCACAGAGATAACCCGAGGGAAGACCGATTACCAGGAGGTTTGCACAGCCTCGTGAAGAGGTTTCTCAGTGTTCTCACCATGCTCCCAACCCCAGCGCTCCCGCTCTGCCCCTCGTTGGAAGCCTGGAATCTCACACAACCACGGAGGAGTGCCGGCAGCATAGAGCAGGATCAGGCCCCGTGTTTTCATAATTGCTGCACAAGGTGTAACATTAAAGACTAATCCTGCTTTAATTTTGAGATACGGACGCATATCCAGGATAGCTGCGGGGAATCTCTCTGTTTCAAGCGAGAAACGTGCAATTGTTTTTAATTCTGTTTCCTAATGAAGACTCCAAGTCTCCTTGCAACCATCACTGAAGGGGATGGGGCGTTTTGCAGTCCTCGTGCAGCACTGGCCAGCAGCTTCTCCAGGCTGATATTCTGTTTGGATTGGCTTCGGATCCCTGCATTTAACCCCCAGTGACAGGCGTCAACTTGATCAGAGGGGCTGGATGTGCCTGTGTGCTTAAAGGGGGCTTTGAATTAAAACGGTAAGAAAACATCGGCCAGGAGAGAGGTTTTTATTAGAGTTACCTATTCTCTTGTGTGTGCGCACCTGATCCGGGGGGAGGAGGAAGCTGGCTGTTGTTTTAAGTCTCCCTTTTCTCTTGTGCTGTGTCTGGGCAGGACCCATATGTCTGGAATGCACCTTAAAACAGCCTTATCTCCAGAACCGATCGCTACATGGCAGGTGGTGGAGTCTACTGTATTTTCTCATTTCTCTTCTTTTTCTTCTCCTCCCTCTAACTTCCCCCTCCACCCCAGGGTAGGAATTTCTGAACCTCAACCAGTAAACGTCACATGGCTCACACACCTGGAATCCACTTCTCTCCATCACTGCTCCAACACAGGAAAAGAAAAATAGTGGGAGGAAGATGAAAAGCCACGACAGAAAGACCACAGGCTACTCCAGAATATTAATGCCCCTAGTATTTTAAACTTGCAGAGAAAGTCAAAAATTAATGTTAACTTTAGTTGCCCTAGCCCACGCTAAAGACAAATTGTTTCCCCTTCTAAAAATCAGCAGAGGTGCCAGGGATGCTCCAGAGGTGGGGGCACTTGGCTGGAGACACAACCCAGCAATGCCCGGTGCTAGAATCAGCCTTTACTCCCCAGCTCTCCCAGCACAGAGAGCTGCTGCACACCCAGACCACTCTGGCAGCGAGCTCTGCCTACAGCCCGAGCCAACCAAGTCCCTGAGGCTTAAATAGGACAGCACAGTTTTTACCTGGACAACATGCAAAATGACCTTCCATCTGCTCACAATGCCCTAGAAAGCGTGACACTATGATCCTTTTAAAATCTGAAGGTCGTTTGGCTCAGAGCTTTGTAATTGCAAGGGTTGGTTTAGGTTCTTTTACCCACTCGGCACCAACGGCGCGTTCCTGCTGCACAGGCAGCTCTTCCCATGTGCTGTGCCTCAGCACAGCCATCCTCAGCCTTGCTTTTCACATCTGCATCCCAAGAGAGCTCAGATGCTTCACCTACTAATGTACCTGGAACAAAGGAGGAGCGCTGCAAAGCCTGGACTAGTCTGTTAAGAACTTTTCAGACCTAAGATTTGGGTGCGGGATGGGCATGCGAACACGGTATCCCAAAGTGTGAATGGTCAACACTATCTGTACCGTTTCTTGTTGAGATTCACTGTGGAAGTGCTGCCGTGATCAGTTCTGTGGCACTGCCAGATTGCCACAGGGGGCTGGCAAGCGAAAGAAAATCTGTTGAAGTCACTGATATTTTTGGTTATTTTGTGTTTTGCACTTTGCTTGTTGCACACCTGGATTTTGAGGCAGTTGAGCACTTCTGTAAAGCATCCATAGCACCAGAAGGCAGAAGCCAGAGAGGCAGCCCCGGCACCCCGGCAGCAGCAGCCGCCTCCCTCGACCTCAGCAGCTTCTGGGCTGGATTTGGGCAGAGGAGAGCCTGGAGTTGTCGTAACTTGTGCAGTAATGAATCGGCACAGAAAAGCCTAAGGATTAGAAGTATGCAAAAAGACTGTATCGTCTTTGCTCTGCCATCCCTGAAAACATAGCCCACAGTTACACTTTCCGTGCTGGAAAACCCCAGAAACCACAGCACACGAGCAGCAGCGGAGCTGGAGGTTCTGGTTTAATTAAAGGAAGGGTTTATCGCTTACAGACTTCGCAGGGCTGGAGGAGCAGGGGCAGCACCGAGCTCACTTTTGGAGGGGTTCAAGCACCTCCTGACCCAAAGCCTGCGGCAGAGCCTCAGCTCTCAGCATGCCATTAACTCTGGTGAAAGTTGTGGACCTGGACTGTATGTTCCTGAACCTGTCTGTGCCTCTCTTCTTTCCTAGAATAAAATCTATGCCTTACACCCAGCTGCACAACAGCCATGCTTCCACTTAGACTGGGCATCAATTTCAATCCAGCAGTGGTGGCAAGACCACGTTTGTGCTGCATCTGCAGAGTCTTTGGGGATTTTTACTTAGCTTTGTTACAGCTGAAATGCAGAAAGAGAAATGCAAATCAGGGAAATGCAATAATCTCTGAGCCTGCTGTTCATCAGCGCATCACCCGTTAAAAAGCAGGGTCCTTTATTAAAAAGGACACGTCTTATTAAAAAGATATGAAACAAAAGTGATTTTTAATTTTATTGGGGAGACAAAGTCATTGCTGGAGACAGCCCGTGGCTACGTGTGATGATCAAGTCAAGAGGGAGGGCAGTGAAGCACTAACACAAATATGAAGCTAATAACTTTTTTACTCTTAGGGAAAGTACCGTTCAATTTCTGGCGCTCCAGGCGTGTGCAGCTTGAGTGGAAATTTAGAGAAATTACATCCACCTGCTTCCATTTCTTACATCCAGGGCCAGATCTTCAGCCAGCGTAAATCAGTTTATCTCCATGCAGCCAGGCAGATTTATGCCAGCCGAAGATGTAGCCCCTGGTCCTGCACTTCAGAGTAAGAAGCTTTAAAATACAAATGAGCATGAACCCCTTAAAACATCCTCTACTCAGAACTTGGGAGGAAAACCAGAGCTCCCAGCCTGCCTCCTATCATCACACAGGCTGTGCTGTCTTTGGGGTAATGGATGATACTATCCAACAGTATCTTAAGTAGATATCTAAACCTAAAAGTACTTGTTGTTTTTGTTGGGGGGATTGTAAGTATTGATTTTTACTCCTTCACTAACACCTATTGGACCAATGTTTTATTTATGTCTTTGGATATACCCAAAACTAAAGGGATCGTTTCCCTTAGGTCTGTGTGCCTGCTCCTAACCTCAGGAACCCGTGTGGCTGCCTGCTACCTCCGAAGACGTGCACACATATTGCACGGTTTTGCAGACTGTATTCCACACCTCTGCACGCTGCCGATAGGAATTCATTAACAGCAGAGAAACAAATATCCATCTCTCTTATTCCCTTACCAGACTGTTCTCAGAACAGACCCAGAGCAAAGGTGAGACCGCACCGCTGCTCCTCGACAACTCACAGAATACGGTGGGATCCAGCGAGCATGGTTTATTCTAGCTCTGCAGCAGGAGGGCATACCAGCTTCTCAAAGGCAGTGGCTTTGCGAGGTTTTGCAAGTACAGGCAAAGAACAGTTTGCATGGGATTGAGAAACTGAATATACCTGTAAGACAGTGACTGATGTCAGACTCGGCCGGCTGCTTGATGCCTCTGCTACAGTAATTCCAGAGCAATACATGGATGAAGCAAGTTGCTTCATGTTTGCTGCTTAGATAAAGAAGACATGAATTCCAAGTGGCTGAGAGTTTAGCTGTGGTACTGAGTGCTGTTGGACGCCTAGTGAAGGATAGTTGCTGAGAGTAGTGGACCTGCAGCACTTGCATTCAGATTTGTCTGAAAAGGGGAAGTCTTGCAAACTTGGTGGCAGATGCACTAAAACTGTAACGAAGTCCAGGACCAGGCAAGGACCCCGTGACGTCGCTGTCAGACACGCGTGTGCAGCAGGCCTTCTCCAGTCACTGACCCGGCTCCAGCTCCGGTGCCTGCCTGCTGCTGGGGCACGGAGAGGGCACTAAGGAGGGTTTTTATCTGAGCCTGGGCAGACAGACGGGCAGACACCTCCTGACACAAGGTCATTTGGTCAGGTCAGGTGAGATGAGCAGCAATGGAGGCACTGCTCCACCCCAGAGCTCATGGGCTACCCAGTGTGATCCAGGGAGGACACAGAGCTGGGTCCTGCTGGAAAGACCCTCCTTGATCGGGTCTAAGCCCTTGCCAAGAGCCTGACAGCCCTGAGCAGGAGCCACATCCCTGCCCTGACTCTCTCCAACGGCAGCCGAAGATGTTGCTTGACATTCTTCCAGCTAACAGCACATTTAGCCATGAAGAGCCTCAGGCAGAGGCAGGGTATGGATATACCTGCAAGAGTTTCAGCTTCACTTTCTACTTCCTTGATCTGGTAAAGATCTGGAATAACTCCCTCAAAATGTATTCAGATAGAGGAGCCTAAATAGTATTAAGTGGTGTCAGATAAAACTCCGCAGTGGCGCCGGCCCTCACACACACAGACACGGACATAACTTGTGCTCATCCTGTCACAACAGCCTCTCACCCCAGAGGTACCTTGAGGACACCCTTAAAAGCAGGTTCTCCCCTAGCACAGAGAGTGCTCCCCAGGCATGGCCAGCTCGGGGCAGGCGGGCAAAGTGTTCCCAGTTTATCAGGAGACCGCCAGGCACTCATGGACAGGTTGTCGGGAGCATGGCCGGGATGGAGCAGGAGCAAACCTTGCTCCGAAGTCCCAGGTTATTCTCTAAGAGCCATGCGGACAATCAGGAAAAGGAGACAGAGCAGGTAAGATTTCCAATCCACAGCAGAGTGTCCTCTATCAGAGTCTTGCCTACACAGCTCTCATGGGGAAAAGCACAGCTCATGTAGAGGGAGCACAGTCTGGGTGTGAATTCTCTTGATAGCTTTTAAGCTCAGCCCTTGGGTGCTCTGGACTGGCTTTGCAGGGGCAAAAGAAGAATTCTGCATCTTTCTCAAAGGGATGGAGGGGACTGAGTCTTGAGCTTTTCCTGGGAACACCAACAATGTCTGCAAAATTACCTTCTGTCCATCCTGAGTCAAGATAAATCACTTGTACCTTTAAAGCACTTAGTGCAGACATGGTCACTGTTCATGAAATGAAGTCAACGAATAAAATATAAACAAGCCCTTCTACCTGCGAAACAGCTTTCATTCCTTGCTGAATGAGACAGAGTGCCTAGTAGCATCTATGTCTATATTTAACGTGGGTTCTTACACATCTAAAATTATCCTCTCAGAACATGAAAACACAAGGTAGCATCAGGAAAGGCAAGCCAACGCCTCTCTCATTAACAGAACAGCGACATGCTAGGATTCTGCACAGGGCCCTCTATATCAGGTCTGCAAACAGGCAGAATGTAAAACACGGTCTCACGTGGTAGGGATTTTGCTGAGAGTTAGAAATCTTCAATTTTTAAAAAGGCAAAGGGATCCATATGAAAACTGAGCTGCCACTCTTCCTTTTGTCTTATTATAATTGTCATCATCAAAAATCCGGAGCTGAGATGGCACCTTAGGCAGGAGCGCATGGGAATACACATTGCAACAGTAAATAATGCAAGAGAAGAATATTAGTACATAGCATCCGTTTTACGGCTTTTGCCTGTGTGATGCTGGAGGTAACAACGGCCCATCATTTCCAACTACGGTACCATGCAGTTCTTCATTTTTTTTTCCCAAGGTGTGGTCAAAGTTACTGAGGTAGTCATTTTTATGGAGTGAATATGCCCAGAAGCTATGCATCCCACACTGGGAGAGGCAGAAGCCACAGGGAAAAGGTAAAACGCGAGCCAGAAACCCACCAAGGTGGCAGCAGCACATCGGCACCTTGGCTGGTACCAACACACACACACGGGCCATCCCGGTCCTGATTCAGCAACGCTCTCTAAAACGTGTGCAACTTAAACCACATGCTTCAGACCCTGCCAGCAGAGCTCCTTTATTGCTGCAGCTACCCCAGTCTGAAAGCAGTGAAGCCCGTGCAGAGCGTGTGAGGTTCGGTGGTACACCGATGCTATTTCTAACGCAGCTCGTCCTGGTCAAGCCAGAGCTCCCTGGCGTGAGGCAGGCTTGCACCCCAGCACCTGTGGGGATGTGGCTTAGCAAGTGCCCTGCAAGAAACACCACACTTCTAACCAAAATAATTAAATTAGCATTATTAGTGTTGGCTAGACCTCAGTCCCTGTGACTTCCAGCAAAGCTGAGGCATACACTTTAAATACTTCTCGGAACCCTTTCATCTCCTGCTCAACCAAAGCCACACATATACGAATACTCCTCTGTTCCCCCCAATCTACATAAAGATCAGAACATCAGCTATTATGCAGAATGATTAAAATTATCCATCTGTTATTTTAATACGTGGCTCTGAACAGAAGGGTGCAATTGTTCCCACACACGGTAAGAGGGGCGGGAGCTGCAGGGGTCCCCTCTGACAGCCCCTCCTGAGCCTCGCTGCCCTCGACCCTGCGGTACAGCCTCTGCCGCGCTGCACCGCGGGTGCCATGCGGTTCAGGGTTTGCCACGGGCCTCCCCTCCACTGGAGTTTCAAAGATCCCCCCAAAAAGGTGATGTTGCCTTTGGAGATGTCGCTCACAGACACAGAAATGGAAGCTATTGTGTTTTCTCCCTTCAACACAGCAAGCTTCCAATTTCAGTACACAGCCACCAGTGTCAAATTAAGAATTATTTAAACACCAAATAAAAGAATCTGGGTGTTACTTTAGCACACCTGACTAAAGGCAGGGTGCAGGCACATGAGTACATTATCCACAGCAGGGTCTGGATTGCTCCAGCTTTCCAGAAGCCATCCTACGTGGCACACCAACCCACCAGAGCAAGGCTGCACTCAGAAGCTGTTCTCTTCAGATCTGACGGGATTGCCAGGCACACAAAGCTCAGGCGCAGGGCTCTCTCGCAGAGGCACTGTTAGCCTAGAGAGCAGCGCAGAACAAGTCGAGGCAACGCAAAGCTGAATAAGGCTAAAGAAAGGAGCGTTCCCAAAGGTGTGTCCTTGGCCCAGGCTGGAATTGCTGCTCAGATAACCCAGCATGTACCTTCATGTCAGGGAAAGGGAAGGGCTCCGGTTACTCACAAACTGCACTCGGAGCTGCAGACAAAAGGCCAGAAAATGAGTTGACAAAGCCTTGCAGCTCTGCGTGCTGGAACAGCTCCGAGGAGCCGGCTTACAGGAAGGTCTGTCCCTGACCCACCAGGAAGCGAGCACGGGGAACGTGCGTATCCCACAAAGCGAGCTTGGCTGGGGACGGGCACCAAGGCCACGGGGAAAGGGCTAAAGCCTTTCCTCAGCAGGGTCACTTCTCCAGGGATCTCTTAATTGTGCACGTCGAATGCTAGGAGAGCCTTTCCCCCAGCACACGGGCACAGGCAGATGCGGAGCTGACAGCTGCAGAAACTTTAAAAGAGTTGTTTCCTACTTCTAGTCAGTAAAAGCACAAAAAGAACCCAAAACAAAACCCACATTTCTCAGCATTTTCAACTTCACACAAGTCATAAAATCCAAACTTTTTAACGTTATCAGTAAATGGATTTCAAAAAATATCAGAAAAGGCCAGAACGTTATAAAAAAGCCTCCAGAAGCCAAGGAGACTTACCCAAACTAAGCTCAAATTTTTCACTACTACATTTTGAAACTCAGCTTTGTCAGCACTTGTAGTTTTATAGGGACGGAGACAGAACAACCGCTGGTATTTCTGCTCTGAGAACACATCTGTACTCATACGCAGTGATTGCATCATCCCAGTGTACACCATTTCACAAGAAACCTTTGGTTTCCCAGAAAACAATCAAGATGGCACAAGTACTAAATAGCACTGCTTTATCTAATAATTGCCTCATACAAACAGTGAAATAAACATTTTTCCCCCATGCAGGTAGCTTTTGGCTCTAGACCGGCATACCCCTTTGCATAGGGCGGCAGAGCAGAGCGTGTGACTTCCCCCCAAGCCTCTGCTCCATCAAGGGAGCAAGTCCACGATCACGGGTCTGAAAGATGTTTGTGCCCAAATCCATTATTTAGGAACTGGCACAGAAAGGGCAGAGCCCCGGCTGCACGGCTCTCTGCGCTCCTCTTTGAAAGGAACGTGCTGACACATGCTGAAGGTAATCAGTGTCACTGCAGGAAACAAAACCTAGCCTGCGTGGAATCACAAACAGATTAATTGCAAGAACTGGGAGAAAACTGTATCTGCAAATAACGTCGGACCTGCCAGTAGTGTTCCCATCTCTGCCCTAAGCAGTGAAGATGGCAGAAGTCAGACTTGGCTGCTTCTGAAACCACGAGATCAGCCTGGCACGTTGCAACACCTCGCTTACCAAGGGACCTGCTGTCCACCAAGGCTCCCAGAGAAGGATCTGGGAGTACTGGTGGACAAGTTGCCCATGAGCCAGCAATGTGCTCTCGTGGTCAAGAAGGGCAATGGTCTCCCGGGGTGCATTCAGAAGAGTGTGGCCAGGGCGTTGAGGGAGGTGCTCCTCTCCCTCTACTCGGGAGTACTTGGTTCAGTTCTGGGCTCCCCAGCTCAAGAGAGACACGGAGCCACTGGAGAGAGTCCAGTAGAGGCAATGAAGATGCTGAGGGGCCTCGAGAATCTCTGTGCCAAGGAAAGGCTGAGAGCCCCGGGGCTGCTGGGCTGGAGAAGCGATGGCTGAGAGGGGATGTGTAGCCCACAGATTCCTTGGAAAACAGGCTATCTTCTGTCCCTCTCACCCACAGGAGTTACCAGATTCTTTAAAATGCCTGCTACTGCCAAACGTAACTTTTTAGTGTTGCTCTAAAATACAGAACAGAGAGGAATATTATTACCTCCCTATTTTCCAGGAAACAGGTTTCTGCATAACTTAATTTTCCACCCTGTGCTATGCTTCTCTGTACATTTTTAGAGTCTAAATAGCACAGATGTCTATAGACATATATCTGTATCTGTGATTCGGTTACATCAGCTTCCTGATACATCTCTTCCTTATCCCCGAACTTCTGCCATCATCATTTCATTTGCTTGGGAGCAAGCAGCAAGACTCTGGCCTGGGAATAGGCAACAGGGCTCTTAAAATGCAGCGGTGTATGGAGAGGTAGAGACCTGCACGGACCGACAGCTACAACTGCCACATGCTTCTTTCAGGGCATTAAAAGGGCACTACAGCATTAACATTCACAGAGAAGTCAGAAATTTCCTCTTTTCTGCTTAAAAGCTCATTCCCTGTGACTGTAGATGCCAAGACGTTTTTCTTGCCTTTTTTATTTTTCGCCCTAAAGATAAAACAGAAAAGTAAACTCCTTAGCAGTGCTCTGGTGGCTTCAGGCCAGACACATCAGCTTAAAAGGTTTATTTTTAAATTACTGTTGCATTAGTCTTGTCAGCAGGACGATACATTCTGCCTTTGTGCTATCAAACTCAGCGTGCAGACCCAAGCGTGCGCAGCCAGTCTGAATTCTGACGTGACCTGTGACTTCAGAGCTTCTTGCTGGATGGCTCTGCGGCGAGTGGGGCTGGAACGCACATCTCAGCACAAACACCCTCCTTCAAGAAGGTTTAGACGGAGTTTACAAGCTGAAATTCACTGAGAGCGATGAGGCTGAGCTACCCCAGCCAGAACTCGATGTAAAGATCGTCGGTGTGGGCAACACCTCGAGTGGGGCTCGTGGGAGCTCTCTCGCACACGCTGATCCGCTGCGCCCTGCGTGACGCTTTCAGGGTTACTGAGAAAAGCCAGCCAGGGAGCGACGTGTTATTGCAGAATGGCAGCAAATGCAGGAAGAGATAAACTGGCACTCAAAGCTTGCATTTTATTCACCTTCTAATGCTGCTGGTTTTAAACCCACATCTAAAGATCAAGCAAAAATTTAATAGCGCGTATTTATGTTCTGAAGTAAAAATTCAAAAATTACTATAAATTTCAGCTCTTGACCTCTTGCAGACACAGAAAATGCAAGTAACCTTCCAGTAATTAAAACATGGCCATTCTGTCTTATCTTCAAAGGCAGAGGTAAACGAGGCCTGCTACCTTTAGAGCCTTGGGATACTGTTTTACAATTAAGGTATAATCAATCTTTAATTATTTCTTTTGAAGGTTATTTAAGCCTTCCCTTATGACAGCCCCTTCGGAAAGCCTTTGCAGAGACGGGGCAGCAGCTGCCAGGTCTCCTCCTCCCCCTGAAGGTGCTCCGGAGCAGCGGCATGAGCCAACACGGCCACGCCGCGGCTTCGGTCCCCGCACTGATCTTGTGTCGGTGCGGCTACGTTGGCAGAAAACGCAGTTTTTAGGCAGAAATGAATGCACATCAGCATATCACCTAGCAAGAGAAAATATGTTGGCACGGAGGCACCTCATTGTCTTCTCAAGGAGCTTCATGTCCGTACTAGCTCACTACGGCACCACGACTGCACCCTGAGACCCGCACCATCAATGGCTCTTTCTTAATGCTCAAATCTACATAACTTTTTCAGTTGTTGCTGTCAAAAGTCACTTTTGTCCCTCTAACACAAACCTGCACCACATGAACACTGTTCGAGGGCCGTTATTTTTCTAGTTACTGAAACAGCAGAAGAGATCATCTTATCTACAGTTAAAGGTTGTGTTTCCTTCTTTTTCCTGGTTCAGCGCCTCAGGATGTGGCTGGTTAACACTTCATACCTCCGAGAACATGCAAGTTTGAAACAGCAAAATGAAAAACACGATGGAAGAAACCGCAAGGTTTCCAATTTTCTACTTTTCTGGGAAGGCAGAAAGATCCTTTCCAATGCCTCAGCACCTGCAGGCATGCTCTTAAACTCAGCCTTCGTTTGCCGTCCCATAAACTCTTGTGGGAAATACAGCACTAATGTGATGTGTCACCAGCGTCCTTTTATAAGCCCTGAGCGCTGTGTTGAAACATGGACGTGACACCGAGAAGGAACAGCGCAGCAGAGCAGGTTACAGCTTGTTGGCTCTTTTCAGTGGTGTCTTCAGCGAGTGGCACCTTCTGAAGCAATCAGGTGAAACCAAGAAAATAAATATGTGCAAAGAATTTTTCCTCCAAAACTTCCTTCTTTTAAAGAAGCTAAGATTTTCATGGAAATGTTTCCTGCTGCAAAGACAGAATTAAATCTCCTGGAAAACAGCTTTCTTCCTCCTCTCCTCTAGTTTCCATCCTTTCCTTTTTCTGCTTATATTTTTGTTTTCCTTCTTTAGTGGTAAAAGAGGAGAACAAGGAGAAAGCAGCAAAACAAAACGGAGACAAAAAGATTCTAAAATCTCAGTATTTTTTTTGTCTTTCAGAGTTCGTAACAGAATGAAAAGTCTAATGCTCCCTTATGCTACCACATATTTATTTTCACACTGGTTCAGTTTGAGAGGAGCTCTCTGAAAACAGGGCAGAACTCCACAGCAGCTCTCTGCCAGGAGCACGGACACGAGTTAACCTGTCCCAGCACCCAGAGGCACCTTTTTTGTAACTTCTCTACTTCGGAAACACCACCTGCTATTTGCTGCACACTTGAACTTCACTCAGAGCTGCCACAGACCCTACCCGCTGTGGCTGGCTTTGCGTATGGTCCCTACAACCAGAGGTTGTGAGATTCTGAGCATGGAAGAAGTCCTGCTCCCTGGACATGGCAGCAAGGAGAAGGCGAGAGCCTTCCTGCTCTCCTGCAGGCTCATTAGGGCTGAACTTCTGGGAAAGATGCGCGGGAGGGCCAGGCGTACGTGCTGTGGTTCAATCTGATACCCCCACGGGAAGAGCCAGACACTGAACCGCGCTGCAGAGCCAGGTGTGCCAGCTTACGCCAACTCCCGTGGCCAAGGGGGAACGGGAACAGAACAGAGGCAGCATCTGCTTTTAAATCTGGGAGGGAAAGGGAGAAAGCAAACTTGCATGGGGCCTGGGGATGCGGTAAAGATGACAAGCGAGGTTGGTGTCATTGGTTTTCTTCCCTCTGCAAGTTGCAAAGGAGCAATTATAGCTGAGAATATTTAAAATAAAATTACCGGAACCTGTCATCCATTCATAGACCTCTGTACAGATGTCCTGTTGAGTGAGGAGTATGGTTGGAGCCTTGGCTATATCAAACCATGAAGGATCTAATGCCGTTTAGTGTAGATATGAATTCACGGGACAAGCATCCCAGAAACATTTTGGCACGTTTCACCTTTTTCCTTGCAAGTTCCAGTAGATGCAGTCTTAAAGTTGCTCTAGATGCCCTAAGCCACCTCAGAACATCCACGTGTCAGGGACGAGCAGAACTCATCTAAACGGTGAAACATGACATGCTTCCCCTATTGCTGTGTTGTAAATGAGAACCTATTTCTGAGCAGTTACCCTCAGAAAGCAAGAATACCTGTGATGCAGGCTTTGAAAAGAAGTAACAGCAAACGACAATTCAAAGGACAGATCTTAGTCTCAAACAAGTGCCTAGGCAACGGTACAGGGATAAAACTCAAAGAAACCCAAGCAAGTCTCAATCTTTCTCCTTTTCTCTATTGTTCTGGAACACAAAGGCTTTCTTACAACCTTTAAGTCTTAGTTTTGCAACAAGTATTTCTTGCTGTTCACATCAATAAGCTTCAGCACATGCTCATCTCCACAGAGACAGGAGCAGCTGAAGAAATGGACTGAATAATAGACATGCTCGTGTCAGCGTCGAGCTGGAGGGAACCGGGCTCCCACAGACAACGTGCAAACTCCACAGGTCTCACCACAGCTCTGCTCTGAGGAGACTGCAGGAGAACAGAGTGGGGAAGACGACTCCCTATGATCAAACAAGGGGTTTTGGCTTCACTTCAGAAAGGTTACAAGATGGTTTTCCTTTTAGGCATGTGGGAGAGTAAGTGCTGCAGAGGGGAAAGTGCAGGAAAGCTGGTTATACTGCAGCAAAGGAACCATGCAAAATAAAAGTGAAACACCGTGTTACTCTGTGGTTCATTTTCTGTGATGGGAAATATTAAGAATGCATAGTCTGAGGGCTCCATTTAATCCTTACTCCTAGGTAGGCAATTGCTTTATAAAGATGTTTTTCACAATCATAAATAAACTTTGGAGGTGAACAGGGGAAAACCCTCAAGTCATTATTCTCTGCCTGCTTGTGGACTGAATTTACAGTGGGCAATTTCAGGAGACGTGGCCCTGAGCTCTCCTCTGCTGTGTTTGATGTCTCAAACCTGCAGACCAAGTAAATAACTTGATGCCATTTATTGGACAAATTTAGAGGTCAAAGCTGACAAGCCTTCAAGACCACACAGGTTTCCTCTCTGGAAGCCAAACAGTGGAATGTGCCTTTCAGACACTGCAGGGAAGAGCCTTCATCCCCTGACATATTTCCGTCAGCAGGGTTTGAGAGCTTCCAGCAGCAGTTTTATGATGTGTTAGCAGCTTTTTCCACCTAACAGGTATGTGTTGAAAGTTTAAGAGAACAGGCAGTTGAAATGATTGGGTATTACGGAAGAACATGACGTTCCTACCCAGCTATCCATGCCACAGCCAGTCCCACCATCTCTGTCCTTGCCAGAAGTAGCCATAAACTTTAAAAGGTATTTGTTACTTTGCAGTAGCAAGGAAAACAAATAGAGAATTGATTCGTATCGAAAAGAACTACTGCCCTGGCTTCAAAGTGTGCCACAGTGCAAAATTGTGGGGAGTTTGGCTTATTGTTTCACACAGCCCTAGAAAATAAAAGCAACTGCTGAACAGTGATGACCCCCAGTACGTGCTTCTCATATGAAAAGCAGTGGTTTCCTTTTCCCAGAAGTATTCCAGCAGACATCTACAGTCTGAATGTTCCCTGCCATGTTTAAAGTATGTGGCAAAAAAAATAAAAATCAGAACTTTCAGTTCATAATCGTGGGTAGACACGACGGATGCTGCTGCTCAGTGCAATTCAGCACAATCAAAATAAAGCAGAAAACCTTGTGACCTGTGTCATAACCAAGGCAGCCTGAATTCAGAATCTCTGCCTTACCCAACAAATATATGGAAAAGCAGGATTTGTCCAGAGTCCTCATGGAAAACAGCATGGAAGAAAGGCAGTAGCTATTACCACTACAAAAAGAATTAAGTTAAATTTAATTTTTGTTTACCTCGTTATCTACACCCTGCTCCCCTGGAAAAGCAAACTAACTGAAGTATTTTGATTCATGCAGATTAGTAGACTTAAAAGATCCAGAAGGAATCTGCCTTCCAGAATACTTTTGCTAAATGCAAAGCACGGGCACCTCGAGCCTGGCCTGCAGAGCTCTCCCACAGTGATGCCGGGGAGGCTGAAGGGCAGACCCTGCTCCACAAGCGCCCTGCCCACTCCCTCCTGGCACCACCAGCACCAGGCAAGAGGTTGGGCACCTTCCACCCCAGTGCCCTGGGGAAAAGTAGGGCAAAGATAAAGGTTTCAAGGAAATAAAGAAAAAAAAAAAAGAGACTCCGCAGATTCCCATAATACACAAAGGAATTGTAGGAGTCTCTCTGCAAACTGACTTCCTTCCGAGCTGGAATTACAATATTGTATGGAAGCGCTTCAGCTGAGCATCCCTGCACTGCGCAGAGTTCTATCCAAATTCTGTGCAAGGTTCATGCTGCTGGAATTCCTGGTTTACAGGGATTGTACTGGGCTTCCAATCTCACAACACGATGCACACTCAAAAGCAAGCTCTCACACACTTTTTTCACTTGTTTGGCAGCTCTGGGAAAGCAAAATGAAATGTTTCTTACATGGAAAAGCAAATACAAAAAAAAAGGCAACTTGATCTGGCAAAAATTAAAGTGTCCCCTCTCAAACTGGTATGAACATTTTTGAGAACAAGTCCTTTGGGAGCAGAAGGCTGCCCGGGAGCTGTCGCAGCAGAGCCGCCGGCTCACCTTAGGTCGTTTCACCACTTTTCCCCAAACTGGAGACTCGGGGAATGGGAAGGTGGGCCCGAGACCCCGCAGCCCCCCCGGTCCCGGGCACACTCGGCACAGCCCCGCCCCTCGGTGAACAGCGGGCGCACCTGCGGAGCCCCCCGCCCAGGCCCGGCTCCTCCTCCGCACCCCGGCGCTTTTTTAAGAGCCTCTGCAGAGTTTTGGTGTGGCCAGTGCCCCGCTCCTCTCCCCCAGCACCCTTGGATGGGTCACCCCAATACAGGACCCTGCGTCTCTGTCTCACCTCTGGGATTCTGTTCAAAAGAAGGCTGAAAGAAGAAGATAAATAGTCCCTGAAGTTCTTTATTTACCAGCTGTTTTATTTTAGTTTCCTGTCTCCTTAGGCTTTTTTTGTTTTGGTTTGGTGTAAAGTCAAGTAAAGCATGTGCAGGCCGGGATTGGTACCAAGCTGACCAGGAGAGGTGAGTGAACGGTGCGACCACATGTTCTTATCCATCGTATAGAACTGCCGGGAGCTGGGGAACAGGCTGGGAGGCACTTGGGGAGAGCTGGTGTCTCTGGAAGGCTCCACACGGAGAGAGGATGCGGGAGGCTGTAACGAGGTGTGTTAATACCCTTCCTACAGCGTATTCCCTACAAATACCAATGCAGCTGCCCCTAGCTGCTTGGAAAGTGAGGCCAAGAAACAGCTTTTAAAAGGAAAATTGAGAACATCTTAAATATTTCCTAGGGGTGTTTTAAGTCATAAAGAGTAGCAAGGTTATTCAAAGCAGTAATTGATGATACACGGGGAGATTATCTAAAAAACTTCTCCTAAACTGGCAAGAATCCTGCATTTATTGCTGGCCTTTAAGAACGATGTAATTCAATTCAAACCCATGGAGCTGCTCTGGATCTACACTAGTGCAATGAATCCCGATTTGAGCAGCCGTCTAAACTCCTGTTTGTGAGAATTTAGTTTAGTTTCAATCTGTTGATTCTCCTCTTGATATTCTACTCAAATCACTTGAAAAATGTTCCCTTACCTATCCAAAGATATCATGAAACAGTGAAGTACTTAGGAAAGTCATCGTATTTGTTATTTTTCCTTATTGAGAAAGTTTTAATTTGCATTAGTGTGATAAGATTGCAAAGTACTTTGAAGTCCAAGAGTCCTGTACTGCTGAGTGGCATACGGATGCTGAAGTACTAGGCTAAATGAGCAGGGTTTATCCCTGGGATCAGAGGAAACGGGGCTCAGGCTGCTCGCCCCCGTTTCTGTGGATGTCCTGATTGACACAGGCTGTTGGGTACCAGCAAGAAAGAAGAGCCCAAAGCCCTTCTCCCTCGCTTCTAAAGCAGGGAATCATGAGCTCTGCGAGTGACTTCAGCCACTGCTGTAAAATCTGGTCCCTCTCCAAGAGCAAGGCACAGTGGTAAAGCCAGCCACACACTTAACTTCTTAGGTTGGAAAACTTGCTCAAAATCAAGAGAAACACAGAGCGTTTTCCCTTTAGAAACCAATAGCAGCCAATTTCAAGCAAAGGCTTTGGGACAGCGTGAGGGTAACACTGGAGTAAAGCAGAAAAAGGGAACCCTACTGCTTCAAGTAGGAGTATTTCCTAGAAATGGCCCAGGCAAAGGCCATTTTCAGACATAACACCTGGATGGGGTAGGGGCTGCAGAAGAGTGTTGCCTCCGACACAGTGTCGGATCCGAGCTTCAGAAAGCAGTTTTTACTTCTGCTTTATTTTAAATACAAGCTTACGTTACAGTGGAACAAATTATTATACACTTTTCTAACCAGGATTACGAGGTACTGGCACTTTTGAGAGCACGCAGGGCATTGTAGTGAAAATTCCAAGGGCCTGTAATCACCACGTCTAACGCAAAGTCCCTTTAGTGTAGCAAATGCAAGGAGCTTTTGCTCAGAGCATCTGTCTTTATCTCATAGTTCCCCTATAGACAAAGAAACAGAAACGTTTGCTCGCTTTAAAGTTCAGAGAAGTCCAGTACAATTTTATCTGACCTTTAGTTAAAGGTTTGCCACTTCTGAGGATGCAGCAGATCTTTGCTACTGCTCAGGTAGATGCAGAAGACCGCAGCCCAACTCCCAGGACTCATCCCCAGGGAGAAGCAAAACCCAAGTGGTATCTCCTTAAAAGGTGAAAAAAAATCCCATACTGGTAACCTTTAATTTACTTTAAATTGGTTGCTCAAGTCAGAGTGATCGTTAGCTCTTGAAGGTGGGTCCCTGGAGCTTGTATTTCAAGTTTTTATACCATTGTTTTAATGTAAGATTTTGCTGATAAGCACCTTAATATCTGAGCTGCTCCTGAAGCCAACGCTGGCCTTGCAGCTGTTTATTTTCTCTCCTGGGCACAGCAGCTTGTGAAGTCCAGGCACGAAGCGGTTAATAGCTGCAAGGTGAGCATTAGGCATTTATGGTGCTAGGCCCGTTGTAACTTGCCTGATAAAAGGCATTTCAAATAAGCCAGGATTGCACAGAGGAATGTCAGTTGATGGGTTCCTGCCTAGGCCACCCTTTCTCAGGGCTTACCCAAATGCTTTTAACATGTCTTGACAAAACGAAGGGAGAGGCTTCAAGGCAGCAGCAGACAGCAGGTTTCTATTTAAAAGCAAAAATGAGCACAAAACACCCTAAGCTATTTGTTCAGGTAAATCCTCTATCAGCACCTCCAGAGTGGGGGCTTTTGTGGGTTTGGGTTTGGTTTGTTGGTTTGTTTTTTTTTAAGTACAGGCAAGCTTTTCAGCTCATCTTCAAGTCAAGTTTTTCACCCTAACCAAGCTTTTCCCAGGCTGCTGAGTACAAGCAAATTAAAAGCTGAAATATTAAGTTATCCAGGTGCGTGGGAGAGTTGCCAAGACATGTTGATACTCGGAACTGTACCCTTCATTTCACCAGGAACTTTGAAAATCCCAGTTTTCCCAGGTATCAAGGAGGCAGGAACTGTAGCCTAGGTCCCTCAATTTGGCTTAATATCCCTGTGAAGCAAAGCCACCCAAACTGGAAACAGTATTTGCCATTCCTCGCTGGGGTCTGGTGAATTTACACAAATCTCATGAGTGAAGTCAATTTCTGGGTAGGGTTTTTTCTTTTCCTTCAATTCTTTAGATGAGAAGCAACATGCAGTGCTAAGTATATGCATTGACTTCAGTATTAATTTTACAGGTAAAAGCAGGATGTATCTAAAAAGAGGAAAGTATTTCAATCTATAATCGGATTCCTTTGCAAGAATCTCAGAAACACCTTTACTGCATAGATGGGTTGGGTCGGTTTCTTGGGGGGAATATTTCTAACAGTCTTAATTGTCTTTATTTTTGTCTCTTTCACAGATTGGAAGCTCTTTGGAAAAGGCTACACATCTTTTAGAGGGTTTGGACAGTGCTTAACTATTTGAATCTTCATAGAGCCTTCGGGCAATCCCATAATATACATAATCCATTTCACAGACACAGTAAGGTGTGTGCACGAGCAGTGGCAGCTGGCAATGCCATGTCAGGACAAGCGATGTGCTCCTTGCTCAGCGATCTGCCCATGCTTTACGAGAAGCCTGAAGCTGACTCCAATTACTGTATCACGTGGGGCTGTGACTAAGTTAACCTAAAGGGAAGTAGTAGCTTAAACACACTCATTATTGCCAAGGGTCTTTAAAAAGAACCAGCACATAGAAGAAAATTGCCTACTGGCTTTTTTTGGATTTTGCAGAGTCAGAGGTTTAAGGCTAGAAGGGTCTGTGGTGATTATCTTCTTGGACCTCCCTTGTAAATGCCATAAAAACACAAAGCCCATAAGCAGTTAAACCACCAGGAGCTTCTCCAAATTAAGACCTTCAAAAGGTGGAGAACTACCCTCTCCTTCTCTAAGTTGTTCCCACAGTTAACATTACAAAGTATATCTGGCTACTTTGTTATAGGCTAAATTAAAGTGAAAACAGGGATGGGGGGGAATAAAGCAAGAGATCAAGTGAAAGCTGCAGCCCACAGCATCCCCGTGAGCACTGACTGTGGAATCTCATGCCTCCTCCGTAGAATCCAAACATCGCAGGTGTACCAGCTGTGCTTCCCTAAGAGGTGTGTTAACATACAGTAAACTCGCCTGCATTTCCCGAGGGAAATAAGGACAATCCATGGGTTCTGTTGTCCTTCATTCCACCGGAGTCTGTCTCATACCTAACCAGATTTCAGTGGAGTGAAGCACAAGAGACATGGAGATGAATCAGCACCAAGAGGAACTGCTTCCCACAGAGAAGGGAAACTGCATGGAAATTTGGATACAGCAGGCATCCAAACAGAGATCCAGCGTGCTGGGAAATGGAGAGCAGCAGTACACCGAGCATTTTAATAACCTGAATATTTCTTGAAAGTCTCCAGTAAGAACCCCTTTTAACAATGTACTTAGTGTCTGCATAATATGTAAAGATTAAAGAAGTCTACAAAGACCAGAAGCTGCTTTCTGCAAGGCTTAAATACCTTATTAGCAGGAAATTAAACCCTAATGTGGATAAATTAGATGTGTAACCTCATCGCTTTCAGTCATCTTCCCTCTAGGATGGTATATCCAGTAAAGAAACCGGAATGTGACCTTGTTTCAGCACACATGCGCTCCACCTTCCCTTGAAGATCCCTCTCTAAAGAGTCACACCAGCAACACCCGCTTCCTTCCAACTCTCCTGCCACAATCTCTTCAGAATCTGGCAAAACTCCATTAAAATTTTAGACCCAGTTATTTTATAATAAAATGAATGTAAATAAGATTGAAGTTGAGGGAGAATTTAGATTTCTCAGGCTGAGCACAAGAGAGATTTTTTAAGGTGCCAGAGTAAATTCCTCAAAGGTTAATGCAGTTAAACATATTTGATGCATAAAAGTGTCACATCTAACACTAATCATTCACCAATTGTAATTGCCTTTTCAAAGTCCTCACCTCCCTGAGATGAATGCCAAAAACGAGGTCTGGCAAATTTAAAACAAAAATAAAATAATGTCCTCCTACCATCAGGACCTATTATTTGCTTTGATAGATTTAGTACCAGATTTCAAGAATTTATTGTCTTGTATTATTCCTCAGTTGCCTGCCTAATCCTTCTTTACCCCTCCCCTTTCTGACTGACTTTAAAAGCATTCAAACACTACTTGCTGATGGCTTTTCTTACAGCTGCAGACCACCAAAGGGTTTGCTCCAAGGAAAGCCAACAGCCAAGTTCCATGAACAGTGGTGCTGAGCTCTTCCAGTCAGCAGTGCAAGTTCTCAAAGCTTCTGTCATTTACCTGCAAGCTCATCTTTAAGCGCAAAACACAGTGTTGGGTACTTTACAAAATAAAACATTTCCCTGCTTAGTGTTCAAGTCACACTATTTCATATCAAATCATTATGCTGCAGTCCTGTGACTGTACTTCCAAACCAGAATCTAGCAGCCCTGTACTGTTTCCATCTTCTATACTTTCTTACCCATCTAATACTCCATCTCTGTGGGTATCTTGAAACACATAACCAAAAAGAGCTCCTGAGATCTTTTGCTGAAGTATTTTTTTTCAGGGCATCCCAGAAAAAAATGAGAGCTTAGTGAGCCACTCCTTAGGAATTCTGGTGGTGATTAATGGTGGAAGGTAACAAGAACACCAGCAGCAAACTGGGGGTTTTTTTCCCCCTGTTATCTTTTTACTGAGACAAAGCATGAAAGCACGAGAAGGTGAGTATGACATGTCAAGCACAAGCAGATTAAAAATGCACCAGTTTGCTTCTTTACCAGTTAAGGCTAATAAAATAAGGGCACCTACCTTCTCATTGCCTGGGCAGCAACAGGTCCAGGGGGCAGGACCTTGTGCTAGGGAATGGCTTGGTTCTGCTGAAGATGCCCTGAGGAACAACACTGCACTTGCCACCTTCGTGCCCTTCCCTCCCTGGCTGGCTTTGG
>JAVSBS010015547.1:48359-62880 GCA_033124195.1 Coracias cyanogaster | reverse complement strand
TCTTTTCTTACAAAAATTTTTATGTATGCCATACTTGACAAACATTTTTCAATTTTAAAACATTAAATCTATTCTTACCTCATAAGCATTTCAGCCAAACTCTTCGCATCTAGGAGAAAATAGAAGAAATGTCATGACAAATAAAAGTCTATTTGATAGATGGATTAGGAAGTGATTTGAATCACCGATGTGTAAGACCACTGCTGTTTCTCAGATCAGTGGCAAGAATAAAATAATCACTAGAAGTCCATACTTTTGCAGAAACTACATTTCTGCCCCAGACAGGCCTGTTTAGTTCCTCAGTAGCACCAAAGATGCCTAGAAAAGTACAAGCTACTGTTGGCTTAACTAGAAAAAGCTACAGTAACTTTTGAAAAATAGGAACAGTTTAACAAGTGATGGGGATCTATATTCCTTCATGCCACACTTAGCAAGTGAACAGATGAGGAAGGAAAAAAAGGCAAGAAGACAGAAATGTTGATATCCATCTCTGGGTGGGAGCCAAACCCAAGCTGGATGAGCAGTTCCCAACCTGCCATTTCCAAACCAAAACTATCTGCTTGGAGATCTGAGCAAGGGAAGTCAACAAGGAGTCAATTCTTTGGTTGCTCTCAGATATGAATGTTTTTTGACTGGCAATAATTCAGAACTACTACTAGGTCTTCAGAAGACAGTCTGTACATAAACAAGGACGTGACTTACTCCCAAAGGGATCAGCCCTGCAGAATGATGTCCTGCTGAAGGAGAAATATGCCTCCCATTGTTGTTATGGCTGTTATTACTAGCCTAAAATCCTTTAGGGATATAACTATTCAGGTACTTATTTTATCAAGACACAGCTGAACATTCATTCACCCAGTGTTCTTCAGGTAGCTTTCTGTAAAACTTTATCAACATAATATAAATATAATACTTTCTGAAGTATTATTCAGCAAAAATAGACAGCTATGCTTTGTTCTTATGCAGTCTGCCACTAAACAAACTCACTTAAAAAGGCTGACTCCAGAGTCCTTAAGGATATCGCACAGCAACAAAGCAGCCTTTTGTGCAAACAAGTGAAGCTAATCTGAGAAGAAAACAATTCCAAGTCTTCAAGCTACTTTCTTATTATATGAAACTTTAAATTTCTTCTTTTATCTGCTGCTTGTAAATTTACCAGCACCTGTCAAGACATTTACGGAATTTGTCTTTGTTTTCTCCATCTCACCTTTTTTTTTATTTCTTAATCACCTCTTGGGTCTCCTACAGCTACAACAATTTCCTTCCTTGTGATCCTATTAGATATCCTGCCTTTAAAATTCAGAGAATGTAGGCAGAAACAAACCACCATCTTAATGTGTTGTTCTAGCTACCTTTGTATTCATTTCTAAAAGGAATGGACAACGGGCTCTTTCTATTCATAAAAAAAAAACTCAAAACCCCTCCTATCCACTTTCTACAGTCTGTTTCTGTGACACTGTGCCAGCTTGCCTGTTTTAAGCTTTATTCCTCACCTACTGCTGGAGAAGCTGAAATTCTGTGCTTCTTCTAGGTCTGTTTGCTCCACTTCTTTATTTTTAACCTTTCTCTGTCCCTTTTCAGCACAAAGCATGGCAGATCCCTGCTGGATGGAAGGTCTCTTCATCTGAGGTGTCCCATCTAATCCAAACAGTGCTCCATTTAGCCACTCAGACATTCTATTTTTCACTTTGTTTCAAGTTGCCTTTTCCTGTTAATACTCTTATAAGTGGTACTACATAGTAGGTGACTATGTCTTAATTATCTGTCACAAAACAAACTACCACAGCTGCTGCTCCCAAATGACATCAGAGGTAGTTTTGCTACTGACTTCTAAGGACCTATAAAGGGATCCAGTTCTTTTGAAGAACAATAAAAAAAGAAGCTCTGACTTTATGATGTTTCTTGGTACTCTAGGAGCACTAGTATCATGAAGATACTATGCACATATTCTCCCTTTGGCACATATAATACGGGTGATTTAATATGCAAATATTGTTTTCATTTAGCTAGCAGCTTTTGTGAAGCAGTTGCTGTGTCCTTAAGTGAAGACTATGGATACTTGTGCAAGTAATTAACAACTTAGAAAAGCTGAAGGGGCAAAGTTGAAGGTTGCTTGTCCCAATGTTGTTCAGTTTGCTTTTTAGATTTGTTAATCGGGATTAAATGGCAAACAACCTCCCTCACATGTTCTCAGGTGCTGTACACCAGCTATGTTCCATGCTGCATCTGGAAAAAATGTTACATTCTCATTATTAAATATATATGGCACACAGTCAAATGCTCATTAACATATGTGCATTCGTGGTCAAAGAGGAGATTGTGCACCTTCAATCAAAAATAACATGATGCATCATGCAGTACCATGTTACATGTCAAAAGCTGAGCAAGGAAGTACTGCAGAAAAAAAAGTAATGCCATCAGCAGGGTTTAAATGTATTAATTACTCAGGGAGATTGTTACAATGATCAGCAGCATTACTGCAGTTAGTGATAGCTGTACTGGTCACATGGGCTAATGTAGAACTGGAACAAAACAATGTCCCAAGAAGATAAGGGATCTTATGTATTTGTCAAATTAAAACCCAAAAGCCTAAAAGCAACTGAATATGATAATGGTGTATCCAAAACGTCAGCTACAGGAGAAATACTAGTTTCACAAACCAATGAATATAGACTACAAACTGTAATGTGTATTTCCTACATCACACTTTTGATCAGCAAATTGAGAATACTTCATAAAATGAGTCAGTATACCTGTCAGTGTCCTAACTCCCATCTTTCAAGTGGAAAAAATAGGGCTCAGGGAAGCTGTGAATGACAGTGTGAAGACAGTGATCTCCTGCCCCAGCCAAGCATCACCCCATACTATAGTGAAAAAGACAAACTGCTCTTCACCATGGGTTTGACACATGACTGCGCTGATAGGCACCGATCCAGCAACAGTCTTCACTTCCATTTGCTGGGACATCTGCCTTTAAAATTCTTAACATGTTTGGCTTGCCCCCTGGGAAATCAGAGGCTGTGATACAGTTTTAAATTGCATGCTGCCACTTCTGACCTGTTATACCGTGCTGATACTTTCCGCTTGGATTGAGTTGGGTTTAAAAACAATGGGAAAACTTTTATGGCAGTAAAAAGCAAGTGAGTAAGGAGAAAGAGTGGTAGGTCTTCAGGATTCTCTGTTGTAATATATGCTGACCCACTGAATGGCTGCATGAACTCCAGCAGTCAATTGACCTTCCTGTGGTTTGACCTCTGGAACTACTAAAGTGGGCAAAAATCAGGGCTTTGCTGAAAAACTATGCTTTCTTTCTAAAAAGAATACTCCTGGAGAAATAAATAATATTGGGCATGACACAGGAGAAAGATAAAGGTTTACCTGTCCCTACATGCTAAAACAAGGAGTAAAAGGATTAAGAATGAAGAGACTGCTGTTCTTCTGCTATATTTGCTCCACAGAAACTTGAACCACAAACTCATTTTTCTATAAGCACAGATAGAAATGATTGCATGTAGAATGTACTGCAAATACCCCTGCAATTCTCACTCCTCTTTGTCAAGCAGCTTCAAAAACACCTCTTCTGGAGTCAGAAAAGCAAGAATTGTAACTTGTATAGATTCTTTTACAAGGCCCAACTGTGGAAACTATTATTTCTGATGTAGACTAAAGGAAAGTTGATTGTGGAATCATAACTTAGGGAAAATAAATTCTGTGCCTCAAAGAAACTTGACATGTGATATGTATCAAGTGATGTCAGGATTTCAGTTTCAGAACTAATTCAGATGAAGCTGAAGACAACTACTAGAGCAAAATATTTTTTTTTAGTTAGAAGATCAGAAAAACTTGCACGCAAGATTTTCTTAGAGAACTTACTAAGGCATTCTTTCAAACAGCAATACCGATTGTCAGTAAGACTTTTAGAATGTAAGTAACCTCCAGAAGAGCAGGAAATGGCTAATGTGGGACCAGTCTTGAAAATGAAATAATCTGTATTACTGAAGTCCTATAAATCTGACCGTGACAATGAGCAAAATGGTGAAAAAAAGTGGAATGAAGCTTGATGAAATGAATTAAGGGGACAGAATAATTGAGGCCAAGCAATATAGGCTTCTGACCTATCAGCCATGTCAAACAAAGTTGAATTTTTAAAATGAGATTGAAATTCACTGAGGACTGATGACATTTAAAAGGCTGTTATTGAGATATGATTAAATAACATTAAAATATTATATTTCTCTAGAACAAAATATTGGTACCTCAAAATATTTTAATAACAAAGCAGCATGATGTAAAAATTAACACAGTAGCCATTTTACATGGGTTTCAACATACTCAAAATATAATTTTAAGCAGAAAATCATTGTTTAGTGTTTATTTTCATCATGAACCATGGCACTTCACACTGCTGGTGCTTTTATCAGTGGTCTGGAGTAAATGAAATAATATCTGATGAAAAGTTTGAACACAACACAAGAATTAAGTAGCTAAAATATAATGAAAATGCCAGCTTACTAAAGTATAACACTCTGGATCATCGGGTACGTTGGTCATGAGTTAGCAATGTATCTATATTAGTATAAGGCCATATATCAAGAATACAAGCCATAGCTATTCAGAGGAGAATGTTACCCTATTGCACTGTAATCAGAGCATTGTCAGATGATCTCAAAGGATAAGATATTAAACATAAACTTCAAAAATAATGCAGTACCCAAAAAGGTGATCCTTGCAGATATAGACAGAAGACCATAAAGGCAAAGTAGAAAGGCTGTTAACTCTCCATCTGATGCTGATATGTCTGTTGCTGGAATACTGTATTAATTTCTAGCATACACAGATGAGAAAGCTGAAGATTGCAAAGGTACATGATAAAATAAATGACGGGAAAACCTCAGAAAAAAATTAAAGAAGATTGATCTGTTTTATTTCCCAATGAAAAAATGAAGAATTTACTTTGTTACCACCATGTAAAAGGAATATCCTTAGAGACTGAAAAGAAGATACAAAAAAGAACTTCAGTCCCTGTACAGCAGACACGTATAACAGAACCAGATGGCTGGGATGCCGAGCTGTAGCTTGACAAGTTCAGATAAGAAGTGAGACGCAACTTTTACAGAAATGGCATTTAAATACTGATGACTTTCATGAAAAATACTGATGAATTCTTTGTCACTGTCTATGTTTAAGTGAAGATCATTTATTTTTCTAAATTCCTATATTCTGAGAGGAAATAATTCAGAGAAGTCTAATGTTATGCAAAAGACATACTGTCCAGTGATCATCTGCCTTCCTTAAGGGATTGTAACTCAAGAATATATGAATACTTGTTAATTAACCATGAAAAATTAAATGTGTACAGCCATCGTTTCCTGAAGCCAAGGAGCTCAAAATATCCTCCTTGTTACTGGACGGAATTCCACAGTATTTCTAAGAAGATAAGATAACACTTTCCTCACCCTTAATCCACAAATATTTTAGGAAAAAAACACTGCACAGAGGTAAACGACTTAAAAGGTTTTGAATGAGAATGTTATTATTCAAGCTAAAACATCAGATGCCTTGATATCTAGAGCTGTTTATGAACCATAAGGCTAGTTGTCCTCTTTGATCTACAGAATTGCCCATGCCTAAGAGCCCTGTATCTGTGTCTTTTATTTTTTTGCAAAAACATGCAACATATTGTTACAAAAGACAAGATAAGACCCAAAAGAGAGATGAGTAGATGCTAAGGTGAGACAGAATACATAGGATTGGTCCTGGTTTTAATATATATTGTGATTCATATTTTGGTTATAATACAGATAACCAAACAATTTGGTGGTTTATGGAAATTATTACACTTATTTTTGCAGATGATAAATCACTTTACTATTTATTCAGTGCATGATTTAAAAGGCTTTTCCCCACGAACCTTCAGTGTAAGCTCTACTGTTGTGTGCTAGCGCAAAACCTATAGGGCCAAGTGCAGAAGTGGCAGACTGCAAGGGTCAAAAACCTGGCTGTGGCTCAGCCAGGGGTATTTACTAGGAGGTTGATAAAGCTGAATTAATTCACAGATCTAAAACTTATTTATATAGCAAACAACTGACTTTGAATAAGGATTAGTGAAAAGCACAGATCAGCAACAATGAAAGGTCAGTGAACAAAGAGGTCTGGCTGTAACAGCTTTAACTCATCATACAGAAAAGATGTGGTGACAAATCTGAGAATATCTGGTTGTGTTTTCTAGCCTAGTAACATGTGGCTACTTTCATTTTATAATTCAGGACACAGGGTATGCACCTTCTGGAAAACTGAAATTCCCCCATCTTCAGAACATCTGATTTTACCCTTGGAAAAAAAATTATTTTAGGTTATCAAAACCATTCACGAGGGAAATAAACAACAATAACAAAAGGAAAACAAACATCAACATATGAAAATCATTTTCCTTTCCTCCATGCAAAATAATAAGGGATACGAGTCATTTTTTAGAAAATTACTATGAAATGAAAAAGAAGGAATTTCTGTAGAAAGCACATAAGCTTCGTTGCCTCATGTCTGTTACGTATTGCAGAAAAATGACACCAACAGGGGATTGAACAATTTTATCATGTGCAGCCCCATTTGTACTTTCATATTCAGAGAGTATGTAGAAATAAGCGCCACAGCTCTCATCTCACCTCTCAGCCTCTTCAGTCTCTGCTCCCTCCTCCTCCTCCGCACGATCAGCAGCATCACAAAAAGCAGCAAGACCCCAACCAAGATACAGGAAATGGTCACCAGCATCTTTAGCCCTTCATTGGTTGCCAGCCCTTCCTCACTTTGCACAACCGATTTAATGAGTGGAGGGATTGTACCTGGAAACAGTGTCATGATATTAGATGCCTATTAATGAAGACAAAAGATTGAGTTCTCAGGGAATATGGCATGTTATATGCTTCAGATGCATACTGAACGTTAAGAAGAATTTGTCATGTTCTGGGTGGATGCTATGTTTGCATGTGTAATGACCATGCACACTTAACCAGTCACACGGGTAGCAAGGTACTGACTGCAGAGACTCATAACTTATCAGAAATCGAGAACAAGTGCATTCACTGATAAAACAAAACCATGCCCATTATACAGTCATATACTACATTGAATTTTAAGCCACATTAAATCATTACAAAGCTCTAAGAGATCTCAGAATTACTATCTATATATATTACTCCTTACCATGGGAAGAAAGCACTGCTGCAATATATTAATACTTTCTGCTGGGCTTTTCTTTGCAAGAAACATATTTGACAAAGTTCATTTTGTGCTACATATATCAGATGAATCCTTTGCACAGAAACATTCTTATATCACGTCTTAGGGGTGCAGAAGTGATATTGATCTGAAATTCAGATAGCCAACCCGATGGTAATTTGCTAAAGAGTGTCTGGCATTATACTCATCAGTAAAACAGGAGAGTAACACTGGACAGAAACAATCAAATTTTCAGTGAAATGAGGGAAATGAATCTACAAACTCGGCATCGGCAGGCAGCTCACTTTTTCATTTTGGGACATATTTGCATTTTGAATATACCTGGCTTCCTGGTGATATATAATACTTGAACTTTTCAATTCTTTTTTTCTTTACTTCTAAAGGATGTGAGAAGAATGCAGCACTTACTTTGGAAGGCTGTTTAACCATGGAAGACTTCTCACTCATTTCCTGATTACTATTAAATGCTGAATGCAACCACAAATGAGGCTATAAAATGCAGATTTGTTTCAAATGGATAGAAACACGCAAGTATCGTGAACTGTGATGACTTTTGATGGAAGCTATTCAATTTTAACCAGCTACTGAAACATAAAAGTGACTACTTACTTGCTAAAAGGATAGGAGGGTGAGATATAAAAACAGGCTTATTCTTTTTTACATTTTAATTGCTGCATTGTGTAATATAGTTCTATCTCATTATGTACCATACAGTATCAGGGAAAAAAAAAAAAGTGATATGATGCAGTACAATGTGAATGCTATAACCACAGTAAAAGTGTAGAATTCTAAGTCATATTTTTTCAGAAGAGCTATTTGAGTTGCATATAATGAGAAGAGTAGTTCCCTAAAGCAATGAAAATACACAGAAAAGCTACAACCATCCAAACCTGTATCAGGAATTTCAGAAAATTTATTCTCTTACAGTTGCATTTTCAGTATTTTTCTACTGTTGCATTGAAGTTCTTCCCTGTAATTTTCTTTCTTTTTCTCATTTTACATTTCTTGAAATAAACACATAGAAGGATTTTTTCATTTGTCTAAACTGAGATGCAGTTTTTGCACTACTTTAAAGGCAAAGAAAATTATTAAATGAAGATACAGAAAGAACTTCAAGCTCCTAAAGGTAATACTAATAACAGTCTCTAAATCCTCCTAAACCCTCCTGAACAGTAAAGGGCCAAATTTTGCTGTGAATTAGTCACACAGACTAGGGGCTAAGGACTGCTAGGTTCAATATTACCTAAAATTATGTCTTATTCTCCTTAATACTTTGATGAAAATCAAATTAAGAGTGACCTTAGTTTCAGTTAAGGCCTAAGTGTTTGGCTAAGTTATTATCATTTTCCATACCTTTTCCAAGTAAAGTTATTATAATTTTACATACCTTTTCCAAGGAAAGTGTGAACCTTGTAAGACTGTACACAGGCAGTACAAGCTTAGTCCTCAACATTACCCATTTGGGGATATTCAGCAATTGTATTAGAAATTACTGAAATCTAAACCTGCTATCCATTGAAAAAATGCCATTTCAACATTTGTTGTCATTCTGCCTTTTGGCTAGGAGGGGAATAGTCAAAGCTTTTCTCATAACAAAGTTCCTGACAAATCGGGAGGGTTTTTTTCCAGGTCAATCCTCCCATCGCGCTTTGTTCGCCTGCTTTACTGGTGCTCCATAGAAGTTGTAATTTGAATGTCTCTGATCCCATTTTCCCTTATGTGTAGCCCTTCCAGCAACTCTCATTGAACCTTGTGACTCTAGGACTACCAAGCATTTTCCTGTGTCCTAACTGTTTTTCACGGTAGCAAGTCCCCTGGTGGGCTAGACTCAATTAGCATAGTTTAGAGCAGCTACCAAGCTGATCTGATTTAATGTCAGGGCTACTGAGTAGCTGATCTCTGAGTTGGGAAGCTTCTTTGCAGTGCTGCACGCTACAGCTGCACATTGCTAAAAATATCTCTTTAAGTATTGAGTGCAAATGTTCTGAAAAACAAGGGGCAGGAAGGTCATAAAATCTGTAAGCTGAAAATGGTTAGCTGAAATATCTACAAAAGGAAAGCAAAAAGTCACAGGTAGATCTGTTATTAACCTTTTGGCCTAGTTCACCATGAAGAGATTTAAGGTAGAGAATACTTAGCCATGATATTTCTCAGGAGCTTTATAACAGATAACAATCAGGTACTGCAGTCCAAACAAAGTAACTGAAAGAGCACGTAACTCAAGGATTTCTACACAGTTTACAAAGGCTTTAACTGAAGACTGCTAAAGCTCCTAAGCTTGTTCTTAGCATTTGGTATCCTAGAACTTTCATACACCTATTATCTAATCTTCCAAGTACTATCGTCATAACTGTTTTAGCCTAAGGGCAGCTGTGACCCCTAGAAGCTGGAAGGGACTGATCTCACATCACAAGACGAATCAATGGCAGAGATAGGATCAGCACTCAAAAGTGGTGCTGGACAAGAAGTTCCCACTGGCGTGCTTTCTGTAAATGAAAAATCCACTCTCTATGAAAGCAAAAATTTCTGCATGAAGTATTGATAGAAAATGCTGATTTCTAATCAGACACAATTTGCTAACCCTGAGGTGCCTTAAGACTACACAACTTACCAAGGAACAAATGAATGGGGAGCTAGGAGTCTGTAGGGACAACTTCTGCTTTAGAGGCATTGAAATAGCTCTCCTATGAAATATCTTATGTGGGAATCTTAATTTTCAGTAATGGTAATAATAATAATAATAATAATAAGTTAATCATTTTAGTGCTGCCTCAAATGTAACAAATTCAGAAGATTTGAAAACTGAAATTTCCTTTTCCATCCATGTTTTCCTCTTTTAACCTTGTGGTCAGTATTTGAGCTCATGCTCCCTCTCTAAGGCACAATTTAGTCCTGGCAAAGCATGCTTGACAAACAAAATCATCAATGCTATAAATGAGAAATTTCCTAGCTGACCAGAGGCAGTGACCCGGGAAATTTAATGCTACAAATGTTTTTGTTGTTTCATTTTCTCACTTTTAAAGATGCCATACAACAACAGACAAAATCAAATGATGTGCAAGTCACAGTATGCAAAACAAAGTATAATCACCTAACCAAAAAGCAGTCTGACAGTATTTCAAATCAGCTCATTGTAAGAATACATTTTATTTCACTGCTATTAGTGGGAATTTAAGGCTTTGGACCTACATTTTCATATCAACTCATTTTAAGGTAAGACTTAATACTGTTTGTCCCAGTCATAAATATGTAACAATAACTGCGGACGTGAAAAAATACATCACTGAAAGTTGGATGCTGCCTGTAGAAAGATACTGGAAAGAAAAGAGGATAGGCTGAGTAAAGTGGCACGAAACTAACTCACAATACTTGAAACAGTTATTATGGGCAATATCTATACTGCTCAATAAAACTGGTCCTAAGTCTACCTGGCAAAACCTGGCAGCACTTGTATAATTACTAGTTGGCTCTTGGTTTCCAGTAGGCCTTTAAAGGGTCAAGATAAAACCTTTATCTTATTTTTTTACAATGTTTGAAACAACGCAGGGGCTGTGTGGCAGCTTACCAAAATGATATTTTCTCAGAAAAAGGGATGTGTTATTTGCAAAAGGATGAGACACGAAGGCATGTGCCTTTAATTCTCGGCAAGAACTAATAAGTACCTAGCGCAAAGACTGAGACAGCATTAGAGGATGTGTAAGATGCTGTGGTTTAAACACTGCCTGATTCATACCCCACACTTCTGACTGGGAATGGTCCCTGTTTCTTGCTCTTCCCTGAGCCATATGTGGGTGTTGTCCTGGAGACTGCTGGTTTGTGTGGGACAAAACTGTGGCAGGGAGGTATGTTACCAAGACAGAGTTATGAACGATTAGTAATTTGGTGTCGTTGCTGGACAATTACTAGTTCTTGTTTGAACTTGCTCAATAGTCCTGTTTAATTTAACAGTACAGATAGATATCGCCAAGTGGTTGCACAATGCAGCACAATATCCCTGGCAGCACAACAATATCTTACACTGGATGTCTCCAGAAAAGCTCTGGCAATTCACACCAAAGCAATCCAAGAGATTGCTATCTGGAGCCATCTGTACTGCCTTTTTGCCAGAAACACAGACATTTCCCACTACAGAGCCAGCAGAAGCACACATGTGCCGCCATCGCTTTGAATAAACATGCTAAGATATGAGCCAGAGTGACTGACAATTTGGCATGTTTGCTCTTACCCTTTTGTTCTGGCTTTTGCAGGGTGAGCAGTAACCCCTGGCAGAAGGGCAGGATGCAATAATTCCTTCATCCCCTGTGCCCTGTTGCTGGCCATGACAGAGCCATCTTTCACGGCCATTAGTTTCACTCTCCCTTGTCTGTAAATAGGGATAATAGCACTGCCATTGCTTTGCCCTTGGAGGAGGATGTTTTCCGGAGGCTTTCCTGGAAGACGAGCTAGTTAGCTGCTCTGTTGCATCACATAATGGGTTTTGAGCTGCGTCACAAGGACATTGCATGGAATAGCAATGAGGCCATGAAGGGCTGCAGGACCCAACTGTATGTGAGACAAAAATTTCATGGAAGAGATGCATGAAATACCAGCAAGTGCTTCTGTGACTACTGTAACTTAATGACACCTCGTGTCCTATAGTTACGCGTCTCATGGTTGATTGACTTTGGTACTGGAGCTTTTCCTCAGTGAGAACAAATAAACAATTCCTCTTTTCTGCCTGGCAGCCTATTGAAATGAAATTAGTAGGCCTTTTATGTCTTTGAGACCATTACCTCTCTGTCAGCACGGCTAGCAGATTTGAAAAGGGATTTATGGGGAAAAAAAGAAAGACAAGCAAAAAAACCACATAAGGAACTACAGTGAAAACAGTATCTCAGAACATGTAAATAAAAAATATACTTACTGCCATCATAATTGAGTGTTGCAAATTTGGCTTGTTTCTCTGCGCAGCCAGCACTGTTGCACACTCTCATCTGCAGTTCATACCAGGTTGCCTCCTGGAGGTCATACAGTATGTAAGACTTTGACAGGGAAGTCCGCTGAGCAGTAGTCCAGACTGTTGTCCCAAATGGCCGGTACTCCAGAGTGAAAGAGGTGATGGGGCAGCCACCATCATTCCAGCCTATCAGGTTTAGCTTCACTCTTGTGGTGTTGATACTAGCAAAGAGTTCTTGTTCCTTTGAAAACTGTGGCTCTAGAAGCAACGATGTATTTCAAATGAAGTGCTTAAGTATTACAGATATAGGACTCTCAAAAATACAAATTAAGAGAGCAATTTCTAGGATAATCTTAACTTCATCTTAAACTCAGTATCTACGCATTCAGCTTGTCTCTCCCCCACTTTAAGTTTTTTCATACTTTGTGCCAGACTCACAAACCTAGATTTTCAAAACCATATGTGAAAAAAATGTCCATACATCTCTGCATGGGCCTGACTTTGCCAGTTTGCATGGGCTGGCATGACTCAACTTGTAAATCTAGTGTTGACACTTCACATCAATAAATGCCCCTGGTCACTGCTATGCAAAAAAGAAAGTTTCAGAACACCATATAGAAATACTATAGAAGACAAATACACCTGAATATTGTCCGTTGGTGCTCTAGTCTTCTTTTGAAATGGAATTGAACACATTTCTATTTTAGAGTACAGAGGCTTTCATTTGCACAAAACGACGATTTTGAAGAACTTGCAAGTAAAAATCAAATTTTAAAATTTATTAACGTTGACTTTGTACATATTTGAAAATATACTTTTAATTTTGAATTTCTTAGTTAAGAAGTTTCCATTCAGAAAGAGGTTGGTCTTCCTCTTTATTTGTCTTGCTTTGGGATCAAATGTTGTTTTCTGTTGATATATACATTTTTGACAGTTCTACAATACACAGGAGTAATGACAGTAAAAATGGCACCTTATAATTGAAATAAGGACAGTCGATGGAAAAGACAGGTCATAAAAAAATGCTATTTATATTAAATACTCCTGTAATGCACTTAAGAGTATTATTACTAATTGCTTAGCAGAAACAATATTTTCACTATTGGAAGTTACACCTAATGTTATGAAAATTATCTATAATGTGCTATTTTATTCTACCTAATAAGACACAATTTAATCCAATGGGTGTCTTTTTGCTATTTTTGTGCTTTGATGAGATGTGCCAAAATGTACTCTCTTCTCTAAATTCTACAGGAATCTAAAGGAAAGTGATGATTCCTGTCTTGTGTTATGAACTGTTTCAATTGGCTCTGCTACTAGCTTTGGACAGATATGCTTCTGGAGCTCTGTCATGAGTGAGAATGATCTTAGCATTTTAAATCACACAGTACCTGGTTCAGTCTGTAAATGTAACACAGGTAGGTTCCAGGCATACATATCAAGCCCCGGAGAAATTCAAAAGATTGGGAAATCTACTTTCTCATGAATCATTTAGATGTTATTTGAAGCATGCGTAAACCTTACACTTCATGCAATGAAAATAGGAACACTCAACTCCTACATCTGTAACTGTCCTTTTCCTTAAAGTCAGCAGACCATTCTCCCTGACTACCGATAATCTCAACATGTATGCAGCTGAGCTGCCATCTCCCCTGAGATTCAGCAGGTCGTATCATTCACATCTACTGCATACCAGATCTTCCCTATGCCACTGGGCATCACATGAAATGTCCAACTGGCTGTGATGCTTGGGAGATCTGCAAGAGCACAGGTGGAATGAAGAGCATAGAGAAGGACAGACATATCTTTCAAAGTAAACTATCTTTATTATGAAACTGCTCCTAAATTAGATGATTTCTTGCAGTCTGTGAAGAGATGCAAGATGATGTGATCTTTAGAGCATTATGCAAACGTATTGCACTCTGTTGACTTAGAGGTTAGACTCTTTAAACTGCCTCTTTAAGTGGGTCTGTTGCCAAATTTGCTCATAATTGTGATATATATTTGCAATGTGGAACCACACTCAGAAACCAGGACCAAGGGATCTGTTACTCAGCTAAGTATTACACAAACTTTGGCTGTTTTGCCTTGCAGAGCTTTATGCAAAATTTTCTTTTGTTTTTGACACTTATCCTGTTCAAAGGGTGCTACTTGCATGGCTCCTGCAATACCAAGCTGGAACAGAAATATGACATTGGCTCCATTTCCTTTATATATAAACATACTGCCCATCTTCTTTCAACATCCAGACAAATAAATCCCTGTATTCTAAAAGAATCACAGAATCACAGAATCACAGAATCGTTATGGTTGGAAAGGACCTCCAGGGTCATCAAGTCCAACCTTTCT
>JAVSBS010015547.1:37243-48259 GCA_033124195.1 Coracias cyanogaster | reverse complement strand
AGGGTGCATTCGATCCCCTCATCCAGGTCATTGATGAAGATATTAAACAAGACAGGTCCCAAAACTGAGCCCTGAGGTCCCAAAACTGAGCCCTGAGAAGAAGAGAAGAAACAATTCCCTTATGGTAATAGCAGTAGTTGGAATTGCTATACCTTATGATAGTGGAGACACCCTCTTCTCAAATACCTACCAACACGTCTTAGAAATAAATTATTAGGCAAATAAGAATAGAACATCATCTGTTATGTGCTTCAAGTCCCACACCAACAGCCTCTTCTGTCACAGCATGGACACGATTGGAAATGTTTCTAAAACCAATAATATCAAAATAGCCAAGTCTATCTTCTCATCAAACCAAGATCTATAGCAGAATGCAAGAGCTTTAGGTGTGCAAAGGGGATAGAAATCAACATACCTTTTCCAAGCGTTTTGGCCTCAATGATCTCACTGATGCGTCCTGGCCCCACTCCATTTTGAGCAGTTAAAGTAAATTTGTACCAAGTGCCACACTTCAACGTTTCTAAACGATAGGACCTCTCGCTAGGGCTAATTGGAAAACTACCCCATTGCTCACTGTTATCTTCTGAGTACTGCAAAATATAACCTGGAGGAAAAGCACAGATGGCAACGATAAGCCAGACAACACCCACAAATTCTATAGGTAATATGACAAGTCATTTTAAAGCCCTAATAAAACTAGAAAAATCCCATGCACAGGAAGACATATAGCTCTCCCTTGACTAAAAGACCAGGTAATACATTTTGCTTACCCTTACACCAGCTTAAATAGCATTTTTATGATTGCTTTAAAGGGAAATGAAAGGGATAGACATTTCTAAATACCCTTCAATCAGCAACAAAGACCAGATGATGAACCTGGCCCTTCAAAAATGAATGGTTAGAGATTACATGCCTAGAAAATCAGAGAGAGTAACTGTCATAACAACAGAGGGTACGCTGGAAGAAAGTGATTAAATCTGTGATTAAACCACCACAAAGAGAAACTGCAATTTACTGAAAGCTGTTATCACGACAGTAGTGCACATTAAGCACTGACAGCAATATACATTGCTTTGTTGCCTTTTTTTTGGTAGCTGTTCATAATTATATACTAATCCTATCAACGTATGATAATTTAGTAAGAAGTTGCCATTAACCTAAGTTATATTACCTCGGATAGAACTGCCACCATTGTCTCCAGGTATCCAAGAAAGAGTGATAGAGGAAGATGTAGTTTTGGACACAGTGAGTCTTGGCTGGTCTGGTGGAACTAGATGGGAAATAGTTGAAAATAGAAAATAGACTCCAATTATTAGATGCGATCTTATTCCCTTCTAACAGTCATTTATCAAATAAGTGTTTTGATTTCAAAAAAATGCAAATTATTTCTGTCAAAGTGTCTGTTTAGCTGACATCCTCAGTTAAGACAAGAGCAGACATGTTCTCATTTTTTATATTTAATTTTCTACACAGTTTTGTCTTTCAGTTCTTAACACCTGCTTTTCTCTGAATTTTTTTGTATCTGTCCTGTCAGATATAAATGCCATATGAACTACACAGCAGTTATTTTTCATGTCTTTTTTAAGGAGAAGCTGAATTTTTAGTGATGGGAAACAGATGTCCACTTGCAAATGATGCCCCAGTCATGCATGTATTTGCAGGTTAATATGGCAAAAGCTAAAAAAAAAAAAGTGCATAAGAGTTCCTGCCACTGTAACTGTGAGTGCTAACTAGGTAGCATAGGTAAATCTGTGATCGGAAGCAAATCCATATATCTTCCAGATCACACCATCTATTTGCTGAGGCTATTGGTATACAGAAGACACAACTCTATCAGCAAAGGCTGGAGAAACCTGGAATAACTTCAGTCCTGCTGCTCCTCATAACCATGATGGCTATGCCTAAACTGTGGGACATCAGAATTGCAATGTTTCCAGGACCAGCAGCTCCTGACAGATTGCAGGAATAAAGCTGAGGTCTCCTCTCCCATCTTCTGCCAAATGTCCAGTTTTCTCTGGAGGAAAATTCAGCATGAAAAGGCAGAGAAGCAGCCATGCCATATCCTAACAAGTCACCCAGGGCAGGGAGAAGCGGGACTGGGAACTGGGACAGGGAATTGGTACTGGAAATGAGACCAGAAATGGGGACAGTCTAGGCTCAGCTTAAGTAACCCCAAATTGCACCAGCATATGGTGGCTGGGCTTCCAGAGCTCAATGCTCAGGGCAGAAAGTGGCAAAGTAACCAGTTTTCTTTTCACCTTGACAAATCTACCATAAGTCTATATGATCATGCACTAATTACAGTCTGAAGGGCTCATCTTTGACTTCTGCCTGACACATTTAGCTAGTCCTGTTGTACAAGTGAGGTAACCAGAACCATGGAACAAAACCAGTAAGACCGTGGAGCATAGTGTTTACTGAAATAGGGAAGAATGGTCGGTGAAACTTCAATGAGCTAGCTGAATGTTTATTAGAGCCATGAAAGGTAAATATTTGCTAACACTTCACCCGAGTGCTTTATGTACAATTGTGAGCTCAGAAATTGAAAAGGAAAGAAAGGGATGTTTCTGTTTCCAATCCTTTGCATTGTTCTGGTCATGCACCAGAGCAGCACTATGCCTGGCTCATTTTACAGGTTGTTTTCTGAACAAGTGTTACTAGAGGTCTACAAGCTCCTCAGAAAAACAGACAAAATTGAGCTTTGCTGCCTCAAGATCAAGGAGGAGAGACAGACAGCACCCATTATGGGAAGGGATCCAAAAAGCAGAAGAAAAGCTTGGACAGAAAGCCAGGGAGGAGACACAAGAGGTCAGTCACACCTCCTACAGTCACTGCTACTGTAAGTGTGGGAAAGGGGTGGTGGTGTCAGAGACTGCTGCTATCAGGAGCTGGAATTCCCCTGCTGTATTTCCTGCTCAACAGACACCAGCTCATAAGCAAGGCAGGACAGAAGTCTCAAATGCTCTGTCATGTCCAGCAGCCTGCTGCCAGAGGACATCACCTGCTTTGCCTATATTTAAGGAGTAGCTCTACCTGCAGAGTGAAATTCCAGGAAAAGCTCCCCACTGCAGTTCATCTTTAAGTCATCAGACTGCAAAATAACGAGTGCTGCTATGAAGTGGAGGCTGCTGGTTTACAGCTATGGACTAGTTCAAAGAGAAGTTGATTTTACTGCCCTCACAGGGCTGAACAGTGTTGAAGAAAACAAAAAGACAGTTTTCACTCTAAAGGAAAATTCCCTATGTGAGATGGATTTGTTCCATTATTCTGACTGACTTGGTTCATTCCATGAAGAGAGACTGCACACACTATGCTGTGAAAGATTTATTGTAAAACCTTTCATTACAGCTTCACCTTACCTATAAAAGATGGTGGTCCCACATATTAATTGACAGTCTTTCTCTGTCCCCCAGGAAAGTAATATTGATTTGCTTTTAGTTACTAGAGTTCAATAACAGCAAGGATATGCAATTATGAAAGTACTTAGTGAAAAATAAATATAAGGTTTCCTTTTGGTAGTGTTTTGTCTCCTTACGTCCTGTTGTGGTCATGCTTCAAATATTACAGAAGAACATCTTTGTTGATTGTAGGTAAGGTAATGTGCACTATGGTATTTGTTTCAAGGCTTAGTGGAATGGTTTATGGAGAGACAATTGGACTGCAGCTGAAACAATCTCTTTCTGTGTTCTCATATGCTTGCATTAGTTTAGATTTCATATTAAGGGACAGGTGAGTGACTGACCACAGTATGACCCATATTCCCAACTCAGTTATTTGCTTCCCTATGGTACAATAATTTGCAGTCAGTTGAAGCACTCTTACTTTAGTGTGAGCAATGAAATCTCTTGCAAAGTGAATTCTTGGTACGTGAATACACATGTTCTACTTCACATTACTGATAAAGTGTATTCCTATGTTGTCATTGCTTTTATACATATCAATACCATAATGCATACATTATAGACATCTCAACATGCATATAAAAAGTAGCTAGTTGAAGCTGTACTGATGTTTCATTTTAAATGCTTCCTTATATTCACCACCAATAAAATTCTGATCTTGCAATGGGAAGTTTTTGTCCACAGTCTCAGCAGAAAGACATATTTCTGCTGATAGCTTTTCAGAAGTAAAGACCTTCAGCTCTTTCTGAATTTTGCAATATTTAAATGATATATGTCATATTTGTAAGGAGGATGTATAAGTTAATATTTTCTGTGTGAAGATATGTGTAGAAGATAACTAAATGCAAACACTCATTTGTCAGCCCTACAAAAGCTTACTTGGAGACTTAGCTGCAAGGGTGTGAATCGTTCCACTAAAAGTAAAACATTTGCTTTATAATAAAATGTTGATGGCTGAGTCAGAATGACCTGTATAATATTTTACTTAATAATCTGGAAGAATAAAATTTGTATGAATACACATTAATACTAATATTATACATATGCCTGCAAACAAACACACATAAGAATTACCAACACATAGCAGTTAATAGATGTGAGAACAATTATGAGTTAGATCCATTACTCTTACCTTGTACCTGCAAATTCAAAATTATTTCATCTGATCCCCAGTTGTTACTGGCCACACAACTGTAGTATCCAGAGTCTTCTGCTTTCACAGTACGGATGACGAAACTGCCATTACTAAAGATGCTTCTTCGCCCATCAATCATCACTAGACTGGGTGTCCCGTTACTACCTCACAGGAAACAAAGTGCATACATTAAAGAAGTTACAATCAAAATTACTCAGATTTGGATTTTTTTTGAAGCAACTAAGAATGGAAAGAAAGATAAAGAGGATAGGTAATGTCATCTTTATTAAAGACAGCATGGAGTATTTTCTGTTAGCAAACACCTGTTATTTGGTTAAACACCACACATATCCTGGCCCCAATTTGAGTGAAAATGGAAGTTCACTCCTTCCTTATCTATCTGCTACTCATTGCTTAACTACCTGCTATTTCATAAATGTGCCAAAATAAGAATAAAAGTCTGTCCCTGGCTACGAAGTTCATCCTTATAAAATAATAGCTATTTGTATCAATGCACAAGATGGTTTCATAGCTCTGCTTACACAGTGCTTGGATGAAAATTATTGTCCATCTGTGTTTCCAAGTGACTGTCAAACTGTGAAACTAAAGATCAAAACAGAAAAACAGGAAACGAGATACGTGCAAGACATGTACACTGCACTCCACAGCACAATTCAATGGATCAGACATTTTCCTTTCTCACACTAAAACTATTTGATGTGCCTGAAGTTAAAAAAGACTCCTAGGTTTTATGTTTTGAATGTTTACTTCTACCCCTTCTTTGTAGCTTTTCCTCCCTTTTGCTACCTTCTAATCACCAAAGCCATTTAGTTTTAGCTCAAGGAATTTTTGTATTCCTTGTCTACTGTAACAGTGTGCAGCGCCTGTGAACAATCCTTCTCCTTTCTGACACAGTTATCCAGGATCATCTGCGTTACAACTCAGCATTTTAAGCAAATAGGTTTTATTTGAGCTATACATTCTGTTGCTGGTTACCTATCTTTCATCCATTTGACTGTAGGTGCTGGGTCTCCCACGGCTTTGCAAGGGAGGACAATGTCCTTCATCCAGGGAGTTGTCACTGTGCCACTGAAGGTCAAAATCCTGGCAGGAGCTGAAGAAGAGAGAGCAAGAAAGACTGAAATGAGTGTTCATTTGTACAGCCCTTGAAAGGGAAACAGACACCCAGAATTAAATGTGGAAAACACAACCAATCCGCTTCAAGTTGTGCATTTAGGAAACAAATTCCTTTTAAATAATAATATCAGCTACTTATTCAACATATATATATTATAGTTTTAGTATCTGGAAGACAAGTAACTAAAAGACAAATGAAGAAGGGGACTGGAAATCTCCTTGTGGATAATAAGAGAAATGCCAGTTATTGATCATCTTTACTGATTTTTATAGATTTCGTAGTACAAATTATGGATTAAAATCCTGTCCAAGGGATGCTTCCCTCCAATCTTCCAGCAGGAAGTATCCACAGTAGGTCAGTATATTACAAAAGCTAAATTAGTGATACATCACTGTTACAATAGCTATGGTACTTAGCAAAATACACCTTCCTGCATTAAGTGTTAGTACATTGCAGAGTCTGTCTGATGTTCATAAATATGGACAAACTCTTAAGTCAGCTTAATTTGTGTCAGTTCTCATATCACCCAAATATACCAACAAAAATATCACTCCTGTAGTTTATAATATACAGGAACACTGGGGTTGTGTTAGAACTTCATTGTATGCTATTTACTTAAGAATGACCCTTGATAGAAATAGACTTCCTGTTGGCCTCTGAATATACATTTCAAAGGCACATACTAAACACAGATACACAAAATACTGTAATTTTAATCCTGATCTACTTCAGTCATACACACTTACCAGAATTTATATTTAACAATCCATTTTGTACCAATTAGAAAAACATGAAAACAAGTATCAGCATCAAATATAACTGGGACAGTTAAGTGAAAAAAAAAAATCATGTATAAAAGAACAGGCCTTGAAGAGTTAAGGGAAATTATTTGAGTAGGATGCAGTGGGACTTGATATATTCATAAAAAGAAAAGATTTCACAGATTATACAACCAGCTTGGACTGTGCTGCCTATGTTCTCTTCAAGCATTGTTAAAGACTAAGCTTCTCGAGAGATTTTTCTCTGGCCAAAATTTTAACTGAAAACACAAGAAGTAGCTGTTAGGGTAATGGACAAAGTAAAGGTTAGGCAATGGGATAATGCTACTTTCCTAACAGCCAGCCATCAACATGTCCTGTCCTGGCTAAAGAGCAGCTGAAGACCCCGGATCCCTCCTTCTGGCAGCTCTGATGGTTAGCCCCAGAAGGAGGGTGCTGCGGCACGTGCTGTCCTGAGGAGGTGGTACACCAGAATGATGCAAAGACACTGGTCAGTAAGTCAGTAAGTCTCATAATGCAGCCTTGATTTCCACTGTGGCACTCCTAAGGCCATATCTTCTAGAAACATTTTATACAGGGCTATACTGCCACAAGCTATGGGCTAATTAAGCTAACTGAAGGACAAAAATGCTCATTCTACTGAGAGATATGGTGTGAAATGCTGACTCCACTGCAGTTAGTGTTAGAAGGCTCATTTGTCTCCAGTGGTGCCAAGTTTTTGTTGTAGAAGATGCCTTATGGTATTCATGCCATCTTTAAAAAGCAGCAGGAGATGCTGTCAGCTGTAGCCATCTACAAAACATATCTGTAAGCATCTGGACTGCTCCTAGTAGCTGCAGTGCATTCTGAGCAATGGTGGTTAGAAACTCGAATTCCTGTTCTATGCAAAATCCCCTCTGTAACAAGAAGCCTGAAAACTCATTTAAAATGAACTATTAGTCTTTTTCTCCCTGGCTTTCCCAGCTCTCCAGTGTTTCTTGAAATATCCAGCTATTTCCAACTGCTAACAGTTCCTTTGGCAGAAGCACATGTAATGCAGAAATCCTGCTGAAACCTTCAGTGTGACAAGGCACCACTCTTAGCAAACTTTCTGTGATATCCCTTCATTTTTAGTAGTTATTTCAAGGTGAATTCTTCCTTAAGCCATAGATTGGATATCAGATCTCCAAAGCACAACAATTATGTTGTAGCCCACAGTTTTCAGTAACCCATGTGTCCCATTTTACAGTCATGTGTGGAAGTAACATAATCCTCACAGAAGCCTAAGCCAGTGGTGAGATCACAGACCATAACTCAGAACTGGACATTACAAAAGCATAACACACTATTTTTTTTAAAGCACCCACAGCTTTCTATGGATTAATTTATTCCTTTCATGTACTGAATGTTTTAAAAAGAGACGGTAAAAGAGCACAAAAAGTCTTAACTCGTTTTCTTTATAGCTTAACTTCTAGCAATGTTCTGAGACTGTTCACAGGTACACAAACAAAACTAGAAACAAAATAAATGCCTAGTGAAATTCATCTGAAAGCAACAGATTTAAAATGCTAACAGACTTTCATGAAGTTAAAATACCTTGAATCTTATAGACCTCTCCCTTTTGAGCCAAGGGAGCTCTACATAGCGTGTGGTCAATCCAGCTGCAGGGCTTACCTGTTTGTTATCGAAGCTACCCACATGCCTACCAACAACCCATCAGCTTCACTTTAGATGGCACAGCAGTGGATTAAGACCGTGCCTGTTCCTAGTGTTTTGCAAATTACCCAATTATTAATTGAAGCTAAAGAGGCCCCTTCACAGAACAGCACACTCTCTTATGCTACTGCATTTTTCTGTATGTTTGTTTGTTTAAATTATGAATCCTATTACTTACACTTACTGTCATAGTACAATAAACAGGCAGAAATTCTTTGCAAGAGGCTGTAACACAATTTTTCTTTTCTCTAGAGGACACAACTGAATTTTAAAGGCAAACTGTATAGGGAAATTGAACAAGAGATGTGACAGTTGACTGCAGCACAACTTAATTAAAATGCAAGAGCCAGCAGCGAATACCCTGGGTCAGGAGTTTCTTTCATTTATTTCTGACACAAGAATATTGTGTGTATTCCAGTATGATGAACCATTAAAGAAACAGATCAATGGGGTGTATATACTACCATGTGAGCCCCATATGTTTTTAAAAAACATTACAGAATCACAGAATCACAAAATCTTAGGGGTTGGAAGGCACCTCGAAAGATCATCAAATCCAACCCCCCTGCCAGAGCAGGATCACTTAGACTAGGTCACACAGGAATGCATTAAACACAAAACAACATAGACCAGGAGGCAAATCTCTTCAACATTAATGCTCAGGTAGCCTACAAGAACAAGAGAAACTCAACACCCAAGTCAAAGAGCTCTTCCCAGAGGATCAGATTGCCATGACTGTCTAAATCTGCTACCATCATGCTCCTGCCAAGTGCTTTTCTCCATCAGTCACTGTCAGGAAATAAGCAGAACAAGGTACATGCAAGGTTTTCTGTCTTTTAGAGATATTTGAGAGGCTGAAACCTCAATTTTTAAGTCAGCAATGAAGTGTAATTGGGGGTGGGGGGCCTTTGCCTCCTTATGTGGAGACTGAACTTTCATTGCTGTAATTATTTTCTCTTTGTTGGGGTCTTTTTTTGCTTATTTTTGTCAGTTAATTACAGAGAATAACAATGTGTTCTGAGAAACGGAGACATTAAAGAAAGAAATGTTAACATGAATTAAGCTTTCATTTAAATTGGACTATCCATTTCACATCAAACCCCTATCTAGACATTCTCATTGTTCTCAAAGGGGTTCTTAAAGGGGTTATAATTAAGTTGACATAATTCAATTCAAAGTTAATGCTCATTAGCTGTCATGATGGTATCATTACTTGGACAGTTACTATGAAATAAGTGGAGAAAAAAAGGAACCAAACAACTTCACAATAATGGCACGTAGGATGTTCTTGCACCGGGGACCTGTGGCAAAATCAGCCTATAACTGCTTCTAATCCTGTGATGTGTTTCTTGCTTCACAAGTACTGCAGGGTAAGAAAGGTCTTCAAGGCTATTAGCTCTGCCCATCCTTCTTCACTGTGCATCTGCTTCCCTTATCACTGATGACCACTTTCTCTTAGCTCTCTAAAAGGCCCAGTAGTGTGCTCATACAGAAAATCTTGTACATGATACAATAATTTCTAACCTGGCTACATCCAAAGTTCATTAAATTGTTATCTGTCAGTGCTCCTGGTGTCTGTCATGACCTTCACAAAAAGATTCTTCATCACTTTTTCCATCCTAAGCGCATGTAAGAGAGGCTTGTCCTGAGCTTCATCTAATGCAGACTTTATATTGGAGCATCACTACTAGCTCTAACATTGACTGGATGCATTCCAAAATAAAGACTTATTCACACTTTTCCTTAAAGTCCCCTTGTCTTCTCATACAAGCTATTTTTAAGTTCACTTATTTGTCAACATAGATGATGTTAAATAAGCTTTGGAGGAGCAGAATTAATTCCAGTTTCTGGTAAGCTTGTTCAATTTAAGTACATGTGAGTCAATTTGTGGCTTCTCTATTTTGGGCAAACTGAAAGCAATCACATACTACGTTTCCACATAACTAGAGGCTATGATTCTTGGTACCTGCAAACTCTGCATTGTTCTGCTTTCATCTTGTCTGAAAATTCTCTCTTTTTTAAATGCATAGGACATGAGAAGAGAACTTCTAGTGCTTTAAGGCAGGAGTCCCTGCACACTCCTGGGTTGGCCTGCATGCTCAATCTATTAGTATTGCACCATGTTGTTGTCTAATTGGTTTTGCTCTTATTTGAACATGTATTTTTATGCCTGTTTTTGCTTCCTTTCTTTTTTTTTTTGTCACCACATGTTCATTAGATGCAGGTAACAGCTGGCCAAAAAGGAGGATCACACTGTCAACTTTGCCCTGTGTCCCTAGGTGTTTTTTCACGATCTTCCTTCCTTTAGACTCCTTATCTGACTTTTAAGATCTCAACCTTGGTCTCACCTATGTTCACAATGAAGTATGCAGTTATCCCACAAGAATTTCAACATTGGAAAAGCTCCAGATTTTCCAGATCTTTTAGACTTTTCCTAGCCTTTCAGATATCCTTCAGTTCATTCTACTAACACTAAGAAAGGATCTTTCTGAAAGACTACAAAAAATGCAAGAATGAAGCAGAAAGTGAAGATAACTCTTCTCAGTTGACAGAAAAAAAAACTATAAGCAACGGTATGGGGAGAAAGGATTTCCCTGCTTTTTCTGACTTAGGCCTCTTTACCCATCTAGACCCTCTCCGTATTTATGCTGATAAATCACCCATTGTGATCTACAACAGTAACACAGTAATTACCTGTTTGGGTTCTCACAGCAATGTTGAAACAATATCCATTTCACATGACAAAATCTTTGGCATAGAGAATGGGCAAAGAAACCACATGGAAGTTCCCATCACAGAATCACAGAATCACAGAATCACAGAATCACAGAATCATTATGGTTGGAAAGGACCTCCAGGGTCATCAAG